>SNQJ01S0011397.1:179350-190611 GCA_010110895.2 Picea sitchensis
TCTCATTATTCTACTCTGAGGAAAATATTCTTTCAGAGCTCATAGATGTGAGTGAAAGATTGGACCAGATGATTCAATTTATATCATAACATTGTTTTTGTGCAGGTTGCTATCATATGTTTGTTATGAAGACTATATGACAGTAGATGTAGACTACTGTGGTGGATATGTTCCACTATTCCTGAGGCAGATATTATTTCAGAGCTCATAGATGTGAGTGAAAGATTGGCCCAAATGATTCAGTTTATATCATAACATTGTTTCTATGCAAGTTGCTATCAGATGTTTTTTATGAAGACTGTATGACAATAGATGAAGACTACTGTGGTGGATATGTTCCACTATTCGTGACTATACGTTGCTGATCAAGTACTTGTGTGTTAGTTGGTGTGGTAGTGAACCAATAGATTGTAGTTATGTACTACTATGGATAGACACAGTTGTGTTCTATTTTTATTCTAATTGCCTTGAAGACTATCAACAGTTTATTGGAGATAATCATCATCCAGACGAATGATGAACATAGATTTTTCCAAATGGAAAATGGTTCAGAGCATTTACTCTCCTAGATTATAGGAACGACTCTTGTATCACTCTATGGTGTGAGTGACTTATCCAACATCATGTCTAATTACTCAGATGAAGTATGGTTTCGAGAGATGATGCAGCTGATGGTGATGGTGATACTCATGATCTAGTCATGAGATAGTCTAAATGACTATATTGATGCTACTAGGTAAATGGTGTGTTTTTGTGCTCAATACCATTACCTGTAATACCTCCCTAGCTAGGAGGGAGTGTTAATATTATGGTGGCTGCGGGAGGTATTTACCTCCACGTGTAAACCTGACAAGAATAGAAGACTCCGGAAAGCAAGAGAAAACCCTAATGAGTTGGCTAATAACCCTAGAAGTCTTGTCATCTCAAGAAGATAATTTATATTAGGTTATTATCCTCCAAGAGAAGAAGTCGACCATAAATATAATAATATACTGAACAGACACATATCCAGAAGGATAAGTCGGCCCCAACAAATCTGGCAGAACCAATATAAATACAGGGTGCCAGTTCTCATTTGACACATCTCAGAATTGCAGAGAGCAACTGGTGCGCACTGCAGTTCCCAGTTCAGTGCACACATGTGGAGGAGGGCTGTAGGTGCAGGTGCAACAACAACTAGTTTTTAGTATGAGCTTGGACTATCTCTTGGCTAGGGTTTGGACTATCTGATCAGCTATTGTTGGTGTGCAATCCTTGGAGGAAGATGCACTACACCTTGTTTGGATATCTAGCCTAAGGTTTGCTTCCAGAGTAATTCTCAATCAAGGTTAAGGTGCTTAGAGGGTGGCTTCGGCCTATGGTTGGGTGACGAGGGTATCGTCAATGGTAAAACGAGCACACAATATTCTATATTCTAACAACCTGGTCTTTATTGGCAGCATCCTTGGGTAGCAAATCTGGGTAGCGCACTACAAGGAGAAAAGGTAGCGCCTGTAGGTAGTGTCACTGTGCTGCATATGTGTACAAACTCTGCTCTCTGTGAAATATTAGGTAGCGCTTGTAGGTAGTGCCTCTGTGTTGCTCCTGTGTGCAAACCTTTACCCTCTGTGAAATATTCGGTAGTGCCATTAGGTAGAACCACTTACTCTGCGCCTGTGTGCCTATTATTTTCCCTCTGTGAAATATTAGGTAGTGCCATTGGGTAGCATTACTTACGCCACGTCTGTGTGCAGGTTTGGGTAGAATTACAAAAATGCAGCACCTTCAATCCTTGAACATGTGTAGAATAATTTGTGGTTTTTCATGATGACAAAACCGTTTTAATCAAGAGCCTTGACTGCACAATAGGTAATGCCTTCTACCAATGGGGAAGCTAGCACTTAGAAAAAACCCAAAACCCAAATAGTTAAGCGCTTAGAAGCCTGTATAGATGACAAAGATAATATTTTCATATTGGTTAACCCTCCCAAAAATATACATCCTCAAAAATGGGGCTTACCCTTTACCAACTATTTTTTCATTTTGACACTTAACCTCATACTCTTTCTGGTAGAAAGGGGATCTTCAATTGACACAACATACTTCTTCTTCTTAGCATTGACAAGATTCTTTGGTGTAGCTGTGCTCTCCTTAGCTACTAGTTTGTCATCCTCAATGACAGCTTCAACCAACACCTATAAATTTCTTTGGGCTACCTCATCTTGAAAGTGCTTAAGCTCAACCTTTAGCTTCCTATTTTGAGACTAGAAGCCTCTGTTTTTCTTGTAAATATTCTTTAACTGTTTATGAAGGGGCCGAGCCTTTCTAGCTGCAAACCTTTCCAATTCAAGGGTGTGACTGTAGCCATCCATGAGCTCTTTCATCTGAGCCAAGTTGACCTTATCTTCTGCTTTAAGATGAGCTATTTCTTTTCTTGCATCTCTAAGCTGCTTGATAAGTCTTTTGTAGGTCTGACTGTCAGGAGGAACAATGGCATGTACAGTCTCACTAGGTTTTTTCTGAGACTGCTCTTCCTTCTGCATGGGAAGTGTCTTGTCTACCTCATCAGGTTCCTCCATGAATTTACTTTTATTCTTCTTTCTCAGCACAGGGGTTTCATCTTTTCTTTCAAAAGGCTTCTCAATGCCTTTCTTAGAGGTTTCATCTTTACCCTCCAAAGGTATTTTAGTACATTTATCCTTACCCTTCTGTACAGGGGTTCTTGTTTCCCTTTAGTAGGATGAGAACTACCTTTACCCTTCTTCCTCTGAATAAGGGTTTTTGGCAAAGACTGCTCTTTGAAAACCTCCTTAGGAATTGATGACCTTGTGAAAGGCCTTTTACCCTTGATTTCGACTGCTGGAGGAGAAGAGGGAAAGAGAAGCTTCTTCCCTTTCTTGGATGCAACCTTGGTAGAAGAAGGCACCTCTTCTAACCCTGGTGGAGGAGGTGGTGAAAAATATCTATGTGGAGAAGGACAAACTTCCTCCTCAGCCTCTATGATCTGCTTTATGATCTCTGGAACTTGAACAAGGGTTCTACCCTTTCTCTTCCTACTGGTTCCTACTTTAGTAGCATTGGCGGGTGACAAAGGACTTGCCTTTTTGATTGAGGAGTTGGTGCTAAATCAAACTTGAATTGAGAGGTAACAACAAAATGCTCCCATGAAATCTCTTTCTTACCCAATTCCTCAGAGACTAGCATTCTGATTAATCCAGAGTGGAAAAGGCTAGAATCCACATGTTTAGATTTGGCCTGTATCATGTCTGACATCTTACCTATACTCCTCAACAAGTAATAATGAACATTCATCTCAACCTTACTAGTAAAATGTAGCAACGACCTTATATGGTACTGGTACAAGGTGTTGAATCTCCCTTCACAAGTAAAATATCTTTGTATGATCTTCAGTAATCTGTCAAATTGTTCAATCAATTGACTCCTTGGCATACTTTTGGACAAGTCATTGGCTTGATATTCAGGTTTAAAAAGATATTTTGTATAGGCTGAACTCAAAGCCATGGCTTTGAACCACCTTTCACCTGTAATGGGGATCCCTGTTGCAGCTGATATAGAGGCTTCAACCACTTCAAACTCCAAATCCCCAACCTTAGTTTTCTTACCATCAAACTGTAGTGCAAACTGTCTTGCTACCTCTGGATGGCCTCTCTGCATGTTCTGACAGAAAGAGAGGCAACCTATTCTGTTGAAGGCCTCTCTTGCTATGGGTTCTATATTTAAAAGATGCATGTCCACCGGTTCTGTTCTGACCACCTTGCCACCTTTGTGTGTCTCCCTCGATTGAGGAGTCTCCATGGCTCAAAATGATGGCTTTTGAGAAGTTTAAGAGATGGTAATGACCAGGAAGGCTTTGAATCAAGCTTCAGATATAAGGCTTACCCTTTTGGATAGACTGATGCTAGTAGGCCAAGCTCAATTTTAGGAATTATACCCTTAGGCTTCTACAGGTATTCTAGAGTGTAAACAGTGAGGGTGTAATCCAAAATTGACCCTCTATAATTGAGCAAAATGCCAAACTCCGAGGTGAAAGGAAGAAAGGAAAATATAGAGAGTTTGAGCAGCGCCTCTTGGTAGCGCAACACGTACATAGAGGATAGGCTATTTATAGGCTTGCGATTTCAATGGTTAAGGTAAACATCAGTAATCAAACCATAGATAGGGGCAAGGAAGTTTACAGGTCTAAAGAAGAAAAAGACAAGGCTACCATGTGAATATGGGTCCTTTACTACTTTGCAAGCTTAGCAAACCGAAAACCCGAGAACAAATTTACTGTGAAAATTAATATGTAGAGGAGGCAACACGAGATACTTGTGGAGTAGACACCTGTTGAGATTTTCAACGCAATCTTAGGATGAAATCGAGAAAAATTCAGCCCTAGAATCTTTCTCAGCATCGGATTTGGTTGACATGCGGTTGCCTGATCAGAACTTGTGAATTTGCGCAACGCAACACTGTTGAGCTTTTCAAAATTAGAAACCGTTACCAAGGCTCATAAATGAAAGATCATTGAAGGTGTCTTTAACCAACTTCTGGCACTGAAAACAAGGGACATGACATCAATCATGGAAATCATGGCGTGAGGTGGAAGTGTGATGAACGTGAAAGGTGCTACATAATTGCCTGATGAGTAGGCATCACATCCACTTCAAAATGTGAGTAGATAGGTAAGTGAGGACGTTAAGGTATTCCTATGAGGTCATGATTGAGGAGAGAGGAGTGTCACATCAATCTAGTCATGGGAGGGATCTACCTAGGGACAAGTCATGAAGGGGACCAAAATAATTCATGAGCTAAAATGGTTCAAGGATCAAAAACCAATTTGAGGATCAAAATAGGGCTAAGACTCAAAAACTTTAATCATCTAAAGGGTCCTACCGAACATAAATTTTAAAGGGATGAGACCTTAAAAGAAAAAATTAAAATCTAAGGCTTGAAAAAAGATTGAAAACAAACTAAAAGACCGAAGGCAATTTAGTGTGATAACATGTGGCATTGGTCGAATTGCAGTTAGTGGTGCGCATGGGTTGTGCAACTTGGTCCTAGATCTGCAAACTGAAATGACATTGATTTAAGAGATGCTCCACCATTTCCTCTTGCTTAAGGAAAAGTGGATAGATGGAGGGACCAATACAACCTCTTTTTAAAATATTGTTCGAGGTGAGAATGCAATTTTGGATAAGTAACAAGAGGAAGGTGCTCACCTTTGGCTAGAGGTTAGCCCTCCAAATTTTGGCCCAAAACTTTTCTTTCTTCAATAAGTGAAATTGGGATTTGATTGCATATGCTTCCTTGATGGAAAATACCCCCTGGTTTGAGTGACCCCAATGAAGAATGTTTGGTTCAGGACGAATACGGATTTTCCGGACTTCTATCTCCTCTTTCTAGGGGTTTAGGTTGCATTCTGGTGGTATTTCTAGGCCTTGATGATTAGATTTCCACTCTCTCGAAGATGGATGAGAGGAATTCTCCTTCAATAAGTCTTGAACCTTTAATTCTGTTATGTTCTTCATATATTGGATAATTCCTTGCATGTTGTCTTTGGTTTGCGGTGGTGGTAATTGCTGCCAAGAACTAGTCCAAAAAAGTGCATTCCTCCCATTTCTGATCTCCCAAAAAGCATGTTCCTGTACAAAGATTCAGTTGCTCCAAGTGATGTTCCAAATTAAGGATCCATGAAGCATATCATTAAATCTTATTAATTTAGTTTCATCGATCCATGTAGCATATTTGTGCCTCCATAGGCAAGCTCAAAGGTATGTTGGATGTGTCATCCAATGCCACCATATATTGGCTTCCATGACATTATTAAGAGTACAAGGGCCGCATAACCCAAGACCTCTCGAGAGTTTTGGTTTACAAAGATCTTCCCAATTTACCAAGGCTCATTTTCTCCTTTCTTGGGTGCCTTTACAAAGAAATTTTTGTTGTATGGAGCGAATGGTCTTGAGAATAGATATTTGGGCTGTTAAGGATGAGAAAAGATAAATGGGGATGGATTGAAGGATCGATTTCAAAAAGGTGAGACAACTAGCTAGATTAAGGGTTACAAAGGTCCAATAGCTAAGGCTATGAGTCAGGGAGCCAATAAGAGGTTCACAAGATCTATTGCATGAGGAACTGTCAATGAGAGGGATGCCTGAATATTTGGATGGAAGGGAACTCCGATGGTAACCAAGAATATGAGAGAGATGGACCTGTATATCTTCAGGGGTATTAAAGAATATTTTTTTTGACTTTTCAGAATTGATGGAGATTCCTGAGGCTGCACTAAAGTCATTAAGGATTTGGTATATAGTGTTGGATTCTCGGGTAGTAACAGAGCCCATCATCAAATTATCATCAACAAATTGACTATGGGAGATAGGTGATTGGATACCAGACAATGTGAGACCCTGGAGAGTGCCATTATCTATGTGGTATTTGATATAGTGAATAAGGTCCTCAATCATGATAACACAAAGAAAAGGAGAAAGAGGATATCCTTGCCGAATGCCTCTAGAGGGGGTTAAGGTTTTAGATAGGGCACCATTTATGAGAATGGAAAAAAAAGCTCTGGAAGTAAGGTTGAGAATCCAATTAACCCAATCAATATTGAAACCAAAAGAAGTAAGTAGATGTTTCATGTATTTCCAGCTTAAGGTGTCAAAGGATTTTGAAAAATCTAATTTAATTAACATACTAGGGGTACGAGAAGATTTGAGGGAATGTATTACCTCGGGAGCAAGAATGACACTGTCTAGAATTTTTCTACCTTCTACATATCTAGATTTCTCCCTTGAAATGATAAAAGGAGGAATGGGTTTGATTAAAAGAGCTATTACCTTAGTGATGAGATTGTAGATGACGATGCAGAGGGCTATGGGATGGAATTGCTTAGGATGTGTGACACATTCATCCTTTGGGATTAGAGTGAGGAAAGTGACAATGAGTGCTTGACGGACTTCACAGGAACAACGTGAGTCCTCAAATAGATTCCAAACCTCTTCTTGAACCATTGGACAACAATGATGAAAGAAGTATGTGGTAAAACTGTCAGGGCCCTGGGCTTTCCCAACCTGCATTTCCTTCATCGCTTGATCCACCTCTTCAATTGTAATTGGCCCGAGGAGAGTTTCATTTTGTTCTTCACTGATGATGGAGGGAATGTGCAGAGTGATTTTTTATATGTCTTCAGATGTATCTGGATAGATCTCAGTGAGTAAATTTTTGTAATAATTTATCAATTCTTTTTCCATTCCCTCTTGGTCCAGGATTGCTTTCCTCTGATCATCCTCCAATTTGGTGATTCTATTGATATGGCATCGATGCAACATTGACCTGTGATTTTTTTTTGAGTTTTTGTCCCTTTCCTTAAGCCATTGCACTCAGTACTTTTGATGCCAAAGTGTTTATGCTTGTGCATATATTTCATCTAGATGCTTCTTGAGAGAAGTTTCTTCAGCCTGAAGCTGCTCGGAGCTACCCTGTAGAATGATTTTCTTTTGAATTTCCTGCGTAAGTTATTCTAGAGCGCGTTGTGCCTGGAAAATGTCCCCGAAAAATATTTTGTTTCATTCCTTGAGATGTTATTTGAAGTTTTTCAATTTTTGTTGAAATTGGCACATGAGGGTGCCATGGGATACTGCCGCATTTTTCCACAAGGTAGGGGCATTTTTTTGAAAATATGGATGAGTTAGCTAGAATTTTTCAAACCTAAAAGACTTGTTTTTTGGATATCCAACAATATCTAACCAGAGTTGAATGGACCGGTGATCTAAACCTGAGGCAGGCATGATTTTTCCTTCCATGATGAGACCATCTAACATAAGCGACTCTGAGATGAGAAAGTGATCTAGTTTGCAGGCTATTTGGTGAGAGCTAGATTGCCTATTAGACTAAGTAAAAGTTCCCTCCCAGAAATCCAGATCGATCAGGTGGAGAGAAGTAATTGTGTCTTGGAAGGATTTACTCTTGTGGTCTAAACACCTGATACCTCCCCGCTTTTCCTCTAGATATTTGATGAGGTTGAAGTCCCCCTAAGATCCATCTTCTATCTCCAATCAGATCACCAAGGTGAATGAGGTTTTCTAAAAAAGTCTCTTTGTCCTAAGGGTCCCGCAGTCCATAAACATTGGTTATCACCCTTGTTTTATTTGATCCGATAACTTTGTATGAAGTCGATAATTTCCATTTGGTTGAGTAGAAGTATTCCAAAATGACATTGGCATGATTCCATAGGGTAGCAAAACCCTCCACGACACCTATAGAATCATTAAAGATGAAACTACTATTTTTCCAACATTTGGAAAGAAGATTCTCAACGACCCTTTCTGCACATTTTGTTTCCTGCATAAATAATATATCGAGATTATCCTTCGTGATGTTGTTGCGAAGGATCCTATGTTTGGTCCTTCCATTTAGTCCCCTAATTTTCCAAGAGATGATCTTCATGAGTAATTCGGATTGGGAGGGGAGAAATAACTTTCAGTGAGCTTTTTGATTTGACCTGAGTTAACCAAATAATTTCCAATCTCTTGTATTAATTTTTGAGTTGGTTTTCTACCCCTTTTACCCCCTTCCTTGACAGATTTGCATGAATATTTATGCATGTTTGGGTGAATTCCTAGCCCATTTCTAGATCTGGAAGTCAACCCAACAATGGAATTTAGGAAGACCTTGTGAGCCTTCCTAAGCTATTATGGTGGGGCAGATTGTAATTCTTGTTTGTGATAGGCTTCCTCCAATTGTACCAGGTTGATCTTAGCTAACTCATGTTCATCCCATTCTATGTCCATTTTCCCTCCTTCCACCAAAGCTGGATCTTCAACAGATGGGATTGTAGATTGGGTGGAGATGATCTACTCAAGGATTGGCTCTGAAATTACCTTCGCCTTAGATTTGTTATTGGCGTTTTTTGTATTGGGGTGGAATTCCTTGAGAGGACTCTCTTCTGACAGATGATTAAGAATCTAAAAAGAGTTACTAGTTGAAGGAGAAATGAAGGGATTGAGGGAGGGTAGGGGGGAAAGGGATTCTTTTGAGCTCGACAACGCCATCCATGGACATGTGTTAAACCATCTTTTCCATATTTAGAATTATCTGGGGTAGTGAATGCATGATCAAGATTAGCATTGAGAGGGAAATATCAGAAGAGATGTCCATGCTCATGATATTTACGACATCGGAAGGGGATATGTTTATAGTCTATTATTTTCTTCCATTCAATATCTTGGTATTCTAGGTTTACGGTACCTGGAAGTGGCTTGGAAATGTTCATATAAACACATATGCGTGCATAAGAGGTGTAGTGTCATTGTTTGGTGGCTTCAGCTGTTTTGAAAAAGATACCAAGTATATTTTCTATTCCTTCAAGAATTTCCCCAAGCCAAAATTCCTGAGGTAGGGAGTATAAACAGATCTAAATTGGAGCACATGTGAAATCCTCTTTTTCTAGGTTGAACCGTTCCATCCAAAACCTGAGGTTCAAGTTTGTTGAATTGTAAAAGTAAGGCCCATTTTCAAATATTCTATCATTATCTTCCAGATTATGGAATATAGAAGGGAAGAATCCTTTGGAGCCGAGTTGGAGATCCAATTGTCCTTTGGGTTTCCACCAGGTATTGATCCATTTGGTAAGGTCTTTTTTAGAGGGCCATAATCCTAGGAATTTTCCAATGAGAGCATGATCCCTCATGTATTGGGTTTCACCACCAACTTTAACAGAACTAACCACATACCTGGGGATTGCAGAGGCTCGAGGTATGCATTTCCCAAGTTCCCATAATCGAACCACTTTTGGATGAGAGGAATCAACTTCCATCTCCATCCCTTTGTCCTTGCTAAGTTCATCTTGATAGATATGTTCCTTGATGTGTGGTAGAGGATCAAAGGATGGTCATGCACTTGAGGATCTAGTTGAAACCCCTGCTATCATATGAAAATATGAGGGGGATCACACCCTCTCCATTGAATCCATTTGAGTTGAAGTAGTTGCACAACCAAAAACAGAGGGAGATGCATGGGGAAGAGGAGGGTTGCAGGTTACATAAACCCTAGAATCGCATACGCATAAGATGGCTTGCAGAAACCCTATCCAAGTCTCGGGTTTACTAGTGAACAAAATACTTACATAAGTGAAAAGTTTTGATTAGATTGATTTATTTCATGTTCTTCACCATTAAAACTCTCTATCACATGATGAAGCAAACTTGGGTGTTGGTTTAAATCTTGGGGTTAGTAATATAAATGGGGGGAATATTTTCATGTACATCCATAACGAGCTGACAGATTCAACGAGAGAGCATTATCAACTTGATAAATATCCCCATTATGAAATGATAGACATTTAAGAATTGGTTGTCTTATTACTCACATCTAATCATACATGTGAGAATGATTAAGAATAGTCTAGAAATTTAGATGGTAATTGGGAATTAATGTGGATTATTTGGCCGAGACAAGTGCCATCTTCAAATTATATTAGAAGTTTGGTTCCTTTTAGTTTTCATTTCAATTTCTTCTTCGTATTTGATAGCTTTGAGCCTTAGAGGGATCACCTCTCCCTTGGCTTAGAGTCTATGCTCTTTCATTCCTTATTATCTTGGTTTCATTTTGGTAGTGTCTTGGTTGTGTTTTGATCCTACTTCGTTCTCTTGGTTAGTAGGGAGAAGGATGGTGCAATATCATTGTAGTAAATGGTACTGTATCCATTGAAAGGTGGGGGAATTCATGAAAGGACTCAAGTGATGTATGAGGGATATCAGAGAATTCCAATGTGGAATTGTCAATACAAGGACTAGATGGGAGTGATGGTAGGTGGAATTTGAGAAAAAAAAACTTATCAAAGTAATGAAGCAAGAGATAACTATGTTATTACTACATCCATGCAAGTAGTTGACTTGAGGAATTGATAGAAGGAAGTGGACGTGTTTATGGCAATCCAATGAAGTATACATCTAGAAATATCTGATTATCTAGATGTGGTCAATAAACTCATGGAACATATCATGGCACATCTTGGCATCTTGGATAGTGTCATGAACTATCCTTATCACGAAGACTCCTCTTCTACAAAAAAATCCTCCTAAGCCTCTGGGAACCCCCCCCATGCCAAATTTGGCACTAGATCAAGGTAGTGTTTTTCTAACTGTTGATGGCAAGGACTAGAAATGCAAGGTCCTAATTGAGAATGCAATAAAAAAAAAACACTCGTTGTAAGATTCCCAATAGAGGCCAAGTACCTAGTATTTATTATGTTTTTTTGAGTATTTTATTGCTACAAC
>SNQJ01S0011397.1:199082-224742 GCA_010110895.2 Picea sitchensis
CTTGATGCAATTTTTCATTTTGAACTTATGGCTTCGACCTAATATTTGTATTTTATTCTAATTGCTTAACTTTACTACGACTTTTAACACAAACCCTATCCATTATTATAAAAAATAAGAAAAAACAACAACACAAAGTAGAGATGGAGGTTAGATTTGTTTTCTTTTCCCATAACTCCATAAAAACATTTATGTTCCAAGCAACAAACAAATTATTATTGGTATTATAAGAAACATCTCAACACTAATTCAAAGTTTTTAAAAGAAAATTGATGAAAATAATAAGAATTTGGCTCAATTATCATTATTTTTTAAAATATAAAACATTTTGTTTTAACAAGTTCAAAAAAGACCACTAAAATCATTAAAAGGATTTTTTCGAAAATAAAAATGACCAAATTGTTTAATAATGATTAAATCTATTTTATCAAATTATAAAATTTTCAAAAATAAAAATATATTAAAACTCAAATTATAAAATTTATGAAAAAAAAATTAAAACCCTAATTAAACATTACAAACTTAAAACCATACCAATAACAAATACTAACCCAAATATCATCACCAACCCATTCACACTAAGCAGTAAAAAAGAGCAACATCACAAATGCTCATTTATATATTAAAAAGGGCTAGAAGCTATGAAAGCCCTCATATCACACATTAAAGTTTCTCGTGTCCATATATATCATTCTATTAACACTCAATGATTGACAAGAGCAAATACATTTTGTAATGTGAATATATAAATAAAATATTAATGTATTGATAAGGACATAAATGTGTAAGTATAAATATTTCCCCCTTTTCATTATCTCATTAAATATATTATTCATATCCTAATGACTTTATCAAAGTAATTTGTTTTTTCATTATAGCAACCCTTGAACTTTGTTAAAAGTGGTAGTAAACGCTCTTCCCACTTATGAGAAAGACAAAAAAAAAAAAAAGGAAAATCCGATTCTCCATCCAATGCCATTGGGAATTGAACCTTTAGCATATTTAACAAAGCATTTTATGAGCCCTTGGATGGGTATGTTATTTTTAATTTAATGTGTCAAAAAAGTTAAAATACAACATTTTTTCCGGAAAAAATAAAGATTTATTTTCATGTTTAAATTCAAAAATGTTATAAAGTAGTCTAATATTGTATGAATTTGATTTTTTTATTAAAATAAAAAGGTATATTGGTTTTTTATTTTATTTTAAATCAATAATATATTTTTATACTTAGTTTCTAGTTTGATTAGTTTTGAGAGATGCACTCCTAGTTTCTTGTTTAGTTAGTTTGGAGAGATGTTATTCTATTATGTTAACTTAATTTTATGTTTTTGTTTGTTTGTTAGGATCACATCTGGAGCCATATCAACCTTTAATATGATTGGATTTTTTGTTTCCACAGGTTTTGAACCGGTGACTTTAACATCACGGAACGCCTTAACAACACACTCCGTCACTAACTATCCTACACCTCAGAAACAACTAAACCTTATATTACTTACATAAAAAAAAATAAAAAATAAAAATGATCTTATTATTTACATGACAAAAAAATTGATATTACATTTAAAACAAAATCAAAACTAATTTATTATTGAGCCACCATAAAATCACATAAACATAAAACATATAAATATAATATTAAACAATAATTTAAAAAATCACATAAACATAAACATATAAATATAATATTAAACACACTAAAATTACCTTGAATCACTGCTTTGTATCAAATATGTCAATTCTGAATAATGAATAATGAATTATATATATATATATATATATATATATATATATATATATATATATATATAATTCATATCGATTCTGTGAATAACTTGTTCATGAAACAATGATTGCGGGACAAATGATTTCCTCTACTAAAGAGTGCATTGGTGTGCATATACCCTATCATAAATTCAATATAAACACAAAATATATAAATATACATACGATAATTTAAGATTAATGATTGTGTAAATCAATACTTTGTATAAAATAGAAACACTTATCTATAATAAATATACGATGGAAGAGAAGAAACATATATTTACAAATTATAGAGTTGCAATTTATAGTGATCAAAAAATTGGAAAAGATCAAAATAATGAAATGTTTAATTTTTTTTTATTTAATATTTATTTTTATTAAAAAAAATTATATAAATATATAAAATTGTGTATTTATAAATTTAAAATAAAAACATATAAATAAGAAATATATAAATTTGACATTGTATAAAAATTTAAAATTAAATTTAATTTTTTTTTTTTTTTTTTTTTTTTTTTTTTTATAAATATATAAATTTAATATTGCATAAAATTAAAAATTAACTTAATTGGAACCATCATAAAATTATAATAATATTTAATAATAATTTAAAATTACTACATCGACGTAAATATACATCACTACTTTTTATCAAATAGAAAGAACTCTCAATAATAAATATGTGATGTATAATAAATATATGATATAAGAAAACCGAACCTATATTTACAAATTATAAAGTTGCAATTCATAATGATTCTATGAATCAATGTTTTTTATCAAATAAAAAACAATTTTTAATAATAAATATATAATATAAAAGAGAAAGCATATATTTACAAATTATAAAGTTGCATCTCATACATCTTGATAACACCGATACAACAAATTCGAAACTAACAAACCTATTGGAAACAAAACTTCACACAATTTTGCTTAAACTAAGAGTTGAATATGCATTAGATTTTGGTCACACAAAACAAACAAGCCATTTCTTAGTAGATGGCAAGTTATTACCAATTATCTATAAACAACATATGATTAAACTAAAGAGCCCAAATGAATGCTTCCTTTTTTTTAGGCTCCACTTTAGTGGTAGAGATGAAGTTGTCCTTGTAAGAATTATAATTTTCCTTGAAGAATCCTCGTGCATAAGTAACTTTCTTAAAAATAAATAAACTAATAAGAAATGTTTCTAACGTTCTTTGTATAAATACAAATGCAAGTTATTATTTGTTAATATGAAACACCATAAAGCATATTTGAATAAATTAATGATGAATAAATGACCCTTGTGATGGAATAACATAGTAATACATACTAATTTTTGTTACACATAATAAATTTCTATGGTTTGGGGTACGACTACAACAAACAAAATGATATCAATAAATCAATTCAAATCTCAAGTATGCTAGATAAATGAAAATGCTAACAAAAGAAAGGCCAGAATCCTACCTCTTCTAGACGTTCGTAGAAGACCATCGTTGAGCTCACAATCCAATGCCTGATACCTACAACTTGTCCTCAACATCCAAGATACACAAGCATATGGAAAATGTTTGAAATGTTAGCATATCAACTAGCATAATACATTAACATGTAAAGCAAATTTACCCATGGAAAATAATATAAACATTTGCAACATATAATTGGACGAGAAAATAGTATTTCTATTAATATAATCAACAAGAGTACATAGGTGACAAACACATGTATCAACAACTCGTCGAAATTGAGAAACTAAGTCCCTCCACTCGGGCCTTCACCACTTCAATCCTCCACAAGGCAAGTTCACAAGTTCTAGGAGTAATTGGGTTCCTCCTTCACAGAAAAGGGAGAGCTTGGGGACCGAACATAAGGAGAGTTCAGACTTAAAGGACTAAGGGATGTAGAGTCAATGATGTAATATGAGACCAAATTTCTCAAGAGTGTACTTGCTCTCAACTTTTTCTCCTTCTTCAAGGCTTGTATATGGCTCAATTTATAGCCTCCAAAGGGAATTGAAGGGTTGAATCAGAGCATTTCCAGCATATGAAAGGCCAAGGATAATAGATCTCATGACTTGGCATGGAAAATCCGAAATATTTTTAATTTTGAGCACAAAACCCGATGTATGTGGGCTGTAATGTAGCAACCTACATATACACAAGTTGTAAAACTGCAACCTGCGTATATGTACAAAATGGGGAAACTGAGTCCGTCGAGGGAAATGGTAGGCCACCAAAGCACGATGCATAGGATGTGGAAAAAATTACTATAACAAATGCCCCCTAATGTGTGAGGTCAGAGGAGTAATCACGATGGCCGAAATACATTACAATTCCTAGAAGTGGAGTAGTGGGGACCCAACTGGAGGAACTAGTCACCCATCAGAATATTACAATACATTTTGACTTTGTACACATGGCTGCCAATCTGAAGTACACTGCAGATCCATGTGGGTATATAGAAGATAACTGTTCATGGCCATGAATAGGCAATACAAAGTAGACATACGCCATAGGTGGTCATAGGCACGAACAAAGCATAGTGGAGTCCATTCTCAAAATCCATTGAAGATATATGTATAACGAAGTACAATTTTCTCTTCCATGATAACTGAAGTGATAGAGGACTGGTGTGATGAAAGCCAACAACATGTATGAGGTGTTTCTACTGTGAGTATGAGGTCTTCTACACTAACCGCCAATGGTACAAGTCTGCATCGTGTGAATAAAGTAGTTGAATTCGAACACAATGAGACTTCGTTTGATTACCGGTCATTGAGGTATAACATTAACAAATGCGAGACAACCCACTGATGATGAAATTAGGCATCAAGGCACCGAGTACATTCAAAAAGTGTGAATAAAGGTGTTGAGGTCGAACACTTGAAGAATCCATCGAGCAGGGGACATTAATGTATTCCCAATTGTTGATGAAGAGAGAACCTGCCACTGATGACTGCAAGCCCCTAGGTACTCTTATGACTCTAGATCTCGATTCCAAAATAGATGAGCTAAAGTTGATGGAATGAGACCCGCTACAAGGAGGGAATTAATGTACCCCTCATCATCCAGTGCGAGGTACAAGAAAACACTTGATGATTAGGAAGAACTCAGACGAACATGATATGCACGGACCAATGACCATATGCGTCTCTCGCATTCACCAAATGCAAGTAGTACACAAAAGGGACCCTATGAATAAAATCCAATAATGAAAATTGCCGACAGAGGTGAGGAAACCACCAATAGGGTCTAATGGAATCCAAGACCCTGCATGAATTCCAATGTGTGAATAGATTTTTTACCGTCGAACACAAGGGAAACCACCCATCCAACGACCAATGAAGAGATGTCATCTGTTGGGTTCAAGGTCACCTACCAATGATGAAATTAGGCCCAAGGTGCAAGGTAGGACAACAACTTCATGTGATTATGAGATTCACTTGTAAAGGGATGGCCGACATGCAAAGTCAAGAATTTTGAGGAATGGCCGACACTGGTTTGGACTTACTTTGAAGAAGAGCATGAGATAGATGGACAAATCATGAAGCATATACTCAAGACTGAATGTTGAGAAAAGTTTGTGACATAGGAGGCATTGATAAACTCTCCATAGGGACTGGAAGAATAACCAGTCGGAAGAGTAGACTCTGAGTAATGAGTTCAGAGTTCAGCTTCCTAAGGCCATACTAAACCCAAACCTTTGATGAATGGGCTAAAAAATTTGTGCTCTGTTCAAAGGCGACACGACTGTTGCTGACATAAGATAATACTCTTTTCCCTCCCCTTTTTTTTTTTTAATTTTTCTGTTTTTTGTTTTTTTGATTTTTTTTGTCTTTTTCATATTATTAAAGCTTGAAAAATATGTAAACGAATGTTATGATACAAGAGAGGAAATGAGTGTCGCAAACAAGCAAATTGGTTCCTTGCAGTGGAATACACCTATGCTCGATGTAAGGGAACACATGCAGGATATGGACACTTGGGGGGATGTTTCCTCTGGGGGTAAGGGGTGTCAAGTTGCAAAGGATCTATGAAATGCATTGCTTGGAGAATGCTGATAATTGTTGGGGAAATGGGGTTATAACGACAAATCAAGAGCCAACATTATGCTCAACAATGCAAACAAGATAATGAAATGCGATTACAACTCGACATCAGGAAGTAGGCTTCCAATAGTGTTCTTTTTCGTAAATTTAGTCTCCCGATCCCAAAAAAGTGTAAAACAATACCAAGGAGAACTCTTCTAGTCAATGCTGACTAGAGTATTCTTTTTTTTGTAGTTAGTCCATTCGATCCGAAAAAGGGGTAAACTTATACTGAATAGATATCCTTTCAAATCCGTTTAACGAGTGTGAAAGAAAACAAGCTCACTCGTCTATCTTTTCACTTTTAAGGAGTCTGAAAAGAGCTTAATTGAGACTCCAGGATGTAATGGGGGGAGTCCCATAGGTAGTATATAAGAAAATATTGATTAGAAGACATGAGGCTTGAACATAATGTCATAGTGGGACTATAAGGAACTCCCAGATCTATGGAGTAACTTCTGCATGGGCGCCAAATAACAAAAAAAAAGGTTCTAACTAGGGCACCCATGTTTGGTAAGTCTCTACCACTTAATAACGTCACTTCTAGTAACAACGAGGAGGTTCCATGTCACTAAAAAATGGGTTAGTTCCTAAGGCATATGAATCGTGGTCATAGGATGATGCAAAAATGCAAAGCGAGGTGATAACCTATACTATATGCCAGTGATGATATATACCTGCCGGAGGCACAAATGGGCTAAGGAACACTGAAAATCCATCATAAACTGAAAAAACCGCTTCAAACCAAGTCTTACACTGCATAATTAGTCCAAGTGTTTTCAAAAATAGGAAATACAGGATGAAAACTATATAAAGTGGGTATACATTTTCTATAAATAGTAAAAATAATGAGTTTTACTATGTCATTTTGAGTTTTTTTTACCTCTATAGTGCTTTTGAGCTGATTTCACCCACGATATTCTAGTGAAAATTCCGGGAGCTACGATCAATGAAATCGAAAACCGTCTGGACCAAGTAAGTAGTCATTCCCTACTCTTCTATTTCAATGGTTCAAATTTTTGTTTTCATGCATGTTTTTTAAGATTTTGAGGTCGTAAGATGGGGAACTTGGTGTACACAAGCTATAGTTTATTAGGCCACGTACACGACCCGATGTACACGGGAAAAACGAAGCCTGCCCGCGTATATCGAGCCCTATACACAACTATTTAAACTGCTACCCGTGTACAAGTTCGTGCATGAGTTTTTTATACAAAAATGACTCAAAATTATGAATTTCCTTTGTAGGATGGTGATTGAATGGAGAGAGAGGGAACACGAGGATGTCGATGCCACAATGGAAGGTGACATGAGGGCCCAAAAAGGATTACAAAGATGTGGGATTTATAAATTTTGGGCTATAAAAGGAATGAGGGCACACGCTAAATTGCTTCAGACTTTGATAAATTACTAGGATTCGAAGGTCGAGGCCTTCAATATTGATGGGAAACAATTGAGAATTGAGGTGGACAACATCTATTTCATCACAGGATTGTCTCTCCGAGGAGAGATGGTAAACCTCAAGTCCCAAGGGGTTGGGGGTGGAATGACCATAGAGGAGTACATCTCCACCTACTGCATCACAAATACATAGAAAGTAAGGAGTCAACTTCCTATTAGGGCCATTGAGAACTTGAGTTTGAAGATTATCATTCTGGTGCTCACATGGATATCTGGATTAGCCTCATTACATTAGACATCGAGGGCACTTATGTTTTATGCTATGGAATTCTTGAGACCCATAGTTTAATATTGGAGCACTTCGCTATTGGCCAACATGAAGAGCCATCTTATCGATTGCAAACTTGGAAGGATGAGAAACTTTGGGTTTGCATCCATCTTATCTAGTTTTTTCTTTGAGAGGGTTCCAACCCTTAGTCCCATAGTAGAATTTCCTCCACACAGTCTACATGATCCAACCATGACCCACTGGATTGAAGTGATGAGGTGGTTGGGAGGTGGTAGGGTTCCAACCCCCTATAATGATGAGTTTTTTCACTGGTGGCGAAGACAAGTCATTTCCATCGATGAATATCCCTACGAGGGGATAAACTATCGAGGGGATATAGACATGCCATTACCACCAGGATCCACCTCTGGGGAGATTGGTACAATTTTTTTTGTGTTTTTTGATTTGATAAATGCAAAACAAAACCACAAATATTTTTGGTATGGCATCATATATTAACGTTTAAATATCTTATGCAGATGTAGGTCCACGACGACTGGTTGGATACCCACGACATCGATGTAGGGGATGAGGGGAGGATATGGTTGGCGAAGAAGTAGAGCGAATTCTTCAGAACATGCAGGGAAACCTAGCACGTATGACACACATGATACCTATTATCTAGGTCGAGGACTTACTCAAGGCTATGTAGAGGCTGGTTGCAGGTGTACCCTATGCATGGGTGAGACTCTTTCGATGTCTCACTAACGCTATATTATGCTACCATGAAACGCACCCGGGACCTTAGGCTTAGATTCCATGGTCATTCGATGTACTGACCATATATGTATATATTTTTAGGGCTAAGATCCCAATTTTGTACTATGATACCATATTTTTTGAACTCGATGAACGAAATACAAAAAAGAAAAAACTTTTGGTCTTCGACTTTACCTATATATTTTGCAATGGATGAATGTATACATGTGTGAATGTATGTTTCCTTTAGTTAGTTATGCGACAAATTCCAATCTAAAACATAGTTAGCGTATACATCAGATACTTGATTAGACCTTCTAGGGATATGATTATAAGTAATGAAATCAAAATATCGTTCCAAAAGTTGTACTCGAAGGAATATTCAGAGTAGTGTAGGATCCCTGACCCGATACCTGTTGTTCAACTAAGACACAACCAACTGTGAATCTAGGTGAACCTCTAAATATCGAACACCATGTGAAATGGTGTTGCGTAATAACTCAATAACGACGCTATACTCAACCACTTTGTTTGTTGATGGCCCTTGACAAATGCCTCCCGAAGACACCAATTGTTCCTCAAGTGAATAGATAAGCCAAGCGGTGGAAGATACGCTCCGTGTATGATGATTGACACCATTTGTGAATCCTAAGAACACCAATGATTCCATCGACATCTTCCAACCAAGGGGAAAATCAATAAGCAAACCGACGACACAAAAGAATAAAAGTAAAAATATATACATTACAATACAATAATATACAAAGCTCATGCTAGAGTTGGAGGGCTCAAGCATAATACTTTTTTAGATAGAGCCCATTTATGGGTTCCTTCAAAACGTTCCCTTCATAATACTCTAACTCATAGGCTCCTTTTTCGAGGACACGTTTCACGATATAAGAACTGTGCCATATGGGATTGAATTTTCTTTCCCCCAATAGTTCTTTAGATTGGTTGTAAAGAAGGACCAAGTCACCCTCAATGTACTACCGGGGACAGACATATTTATCATAATGGACCTTAACACATTGCTTATTCACCTTGATGACTATAGTGGCATCTCGATGCAGCTCGTCTAGCTTCTCCAAGTGCACAAGGCGTTCTTTGAGATCAATCGTGTTAGGTAGGAGCTCAACTACTAACTTAAGAGAAGGAATCTCACATTCAATGGGGATAATTGACTCCACTCCGTGAACCAATTGGAATGGTGAAAAACCAGTGGAAGTATTTACTGCGGTTTGATATGCCCATAGAGTAGGGTGTAACATCACGTGTCAGTTACATTTACTTAGCCTGACAGGTTTTTGCAAAATGGATTCATAGATTTATTCACAGCCTCTACTTGGCCATTTTCTTGGGGATAATATGACGACGAATGATCTTCTTGAACCCCAATTTTGATGCCAACTCTATCATCATCTTGTTTTGAAAGTGACTTCCATGGTCAGTGACAATCTCCTTTAGAATTCCAAAATCGAGCTATGATTTTATTGAATACGAAATGTGTTGCAACCTCACCATCGGATTTAATTGTAGGCATGGCCTCATCCCACTTGGTAAAATAGTCCACGACTAAGATAATGTGATGGTGGCCCCCAGCTGAGGCCGGGTTGAAATCCATGAAATCCACCCCCACTTGGTGAAGGGACCGACGATACTGATTGGGTGAAGAGGGGAAGGGTGCGAGCACATATTAGGAGTGAACACCTGGCAAGGGTGAAATTCTTGACCGCTTCTACGCAATATTTAAAAATCGACGACCAAAAATAACCATCTCACAATATTTTTTGGTCTATCGCAAGCCCAGATAAATGAGCACCACACGCCCCACTATGACATTCATTGAGTATGGTTTCAACTTCTTCATGAGTCAAACAACAATGCAGAATAAAATCTGTTACACATCAACATTACTCGCTTTGATAAGTGTCGCATGTTCCTCACAACTGTCGCAAGTGTCGCATGTTGTTCACAAGTGTCGCAAATGTCAAACAAAGCATATTTCCATGATGACGACACTAAGGAGACACTTAGAATACCTCAAACACCCGATTTGAAGAAAGAGAATGGCTAACTGAAGTCAGATATCTCTTGCCACCTAAACGAAGCCTTCAAACTAAGGTTTTAAGGGAGAGTGCTCCCCTATCTGACCCTTCGGAGCGCTGGCGCTCCCCTATAAGGTGTTAGGGAGTGTTATAGCACCAAACTCCCCCTCTGAAGGAGAACTACAAATATTTGAAGTGCTGGCGGTCCTCTTGAGCTTACTAGGGAGCGCTATCTAATCTGGGCAGCAGTTGATCTGTTGAGGAGAATAAGTGGAGGATCTTTCAAGTTTGGAAGGTAGTTGCATTCGAATTCCTGGTTCAATCATGATGGAGAAGATCCCTGATCTAAGGAGGGAATTCCTCAACTTACCCTAAAGATACCTCAAGAGGTTAAGCCTCTCTAAACCTATATAAACAGGCTCTATGATGGTGAAAAAGGGGGATAATTGCAAGCATGAAACCTATGATCTCATAGGAAACACACAGTGAACTGGAGGAGAGTAATCAGTGAAGTTGCTATCATCCAGGTCATGGATCTTTTGAGCAAGGGTTAGACAAAGGGGACTTGACGAAGCTGTCGCATTCGCATCCACGGTTATAAGTTACTTCTGTCATTGTTCTCATCAATATGACATGCTTGGCCTGTTTCTTTCTAGTTCACGTTTGATCTTACATGAACTTATCATTGATAAATAGATCTATTTTCGAGCTAATATCAATAGAGTAGGAAGTGGTTGTACTATTGTTTGTCTACAGGGCTCATCGAGGAGCGAAAGATCGGAGCTCAACTCGGAGCGTGCAGGGACAAACGTCGGTGAAAAGGTACTCCTGTTCTCCTTCCTCCTCATGCATTAGTTTGTATAGATCTGAAAGGAAGTCAGTGTCCACGTTAAGCGTCTTCTGTCTTAAGAGTTAAGAGTTTAGCTCTCAAGAGGAGATCTACCTGTCCGCAGGGAGATTTTCCTTCAACAGAAACTGGTGACTCCACTGGGGAGTCTCGAATCGAAAATTTTTGGTTTTGATTTGTACTCATAGACTTTGTCTTACCCCTTGATTGTTTTCAGACCTAGTTCACCCCTTTTTGATTGATTTCATGAGCTGATTGACTCCATACCCCATCACACTCAGCTTGATTGCCAGACTAGACTGCAATTTTTGGATTTTTTGACATTTTTAGAGATTTTCAAGCTTGGCACCCCTGTGGCTATGTTAATAGAGCGCCGACGCTCCCTAACTATCTTACACAGAGTGCTATAATGCCTGGTGCCCTTTACACCAGAGCGCCAACCCTATTTTGGCCAAAAACCTTTCCAGAATTGCTTTTTTCAGGGTCTAATCTCTGTGTTTCACTTGCTGAGATTCTCTGTGAGTCAATGCTTCTTCCCATTCAACTTTGACATCCTTCCTTCTGAGGAACAAATACCTTGCTGTTTAGATTTTGTAGCCTTCTTCATCATTTTCGAGTTTTTCTGCTGTTTGGAGTTTGAAACCAATGCACTGTCTTTCTCTCCTTTTTGACTGAGCGAAAAACTTTGGCGAAGGACATCAGGAGTCTACAAATATCTTCATTTGGTTTTAGTTGAAGTCATCGTTCTTCGACATTTCTTTTGGTGTAAAGTTCTTGATTTTCTTTGTTTTTCTTTTCTTTTGCTTCTTGTTTTTGATCACAACAAGAGGGTGTATTGTTTGTACGAAACCTTCTTGTGTTTGTCTGTGTTTCCTTGATCCAAAAGGATAATTGGCAGGAGAAGTGTTGTTTTGAATTAATCATTATTCACATACAAACAATAAAGAGACATCTTCATGATTGATTTTGCATATTAGAAGGCATTTCCAAAAGTTTTAGCACCACATCGGATTTGATTGAAGAAAATTTGTTTGAGGACATTCTTTCTTAGTGCTTGTTAGTGAAAATAACTCTCTCTCTCTCCCTTAAATAGATATTCATCGAAAAAAAATGATTGCTTATCATCTTTGATGCATTTTTTTTGGGGATTGAGTCATCATTTCATCCGTTTCACTTCCATGCACCCCTTTTGAGTAAAGAACAACTATAAAATGAACGCTAATTAAAAACTATCTAGAACATTTTCTTTTCTAGGATCCTCCACCAACAATAGACTAGGATTAGTACTTTGGATTAGGCTGTGATAATAACTCTCCAAAGTTTCCAAAACAAACATTAGCATCCCGAGCTAGGGAGAGTCAAATCCAATTGTCGTATAAGTCTGCCTGGGATCCCCCTCTCACACAGGGGTTACGCACGAGGTCATATTTGGGAAATCTATGAAGATTATCCCTCCATGGTTTGACTGATTGTAGTGGTCAGATCGTATTATGGGAATCGATTAAAGGTATGCCCACAATGTTGAGTGGAAGTCTTTCAAGTTGATTTTGGGCTAGATACCCTGCCTGTAAGTTCGGACGGGACTGTCGACTGTACCCGCCTAGGGGCTGACTGCAAGTTGGTAACCTTAGTGGCCATAATCTTTAGGGTCTTACACAAGGTGACAGTGGAGGGAAGTCTCACTGTACCTGGAGCAGAAATTGGTCAAACTCACTCGGGCTCCTTGGAGGGTAAATCCACAATTATTGCGTGGAAGCTTGCACCAAGGTGAAAGTCCGTTAAGCAGGTCGCCATTGTAACTGTTCCACCATATCCCCACCCCTTCTTGACTTGATCACGCGACGTTGGATTTCATCACAAACTAGTATGGTCATCGAGAGAAGGTCTTATTTGCTTGGTTGTGATTCCTAGATTCTATTTAGCATATGCTGTTTCTTTTCGGTAGTTGGCCATAGATTTTTTCCGCCGACTCCTTTTCGCCAACATCGACCCTCCACGCCAATCGCGGAGGCTACAGGGACTTCCTCCAGAAAATATGGAAGAGAATACCCCTTTACCCCCTCATTCTATGGAGGAATCTCCTCAACAGAGCGAGGTTCACGACGCTATAACCCCCCAAGGAGAAGTTCCCACCTCTTTAGAGAATTTTCGAATTGTTTCAGAGTCTCCGGAAGCTTTCCGCATTCTGGAGGGATATGAGCGATGTGTTCTCCAACTGAATTCAGTCGGTGAATTTGTCATCGTCAATCCTTCTGACATTCCGACTGGGTCTCATTCAAACCCTTTAGTCGATGACCCCTTTTGGACCGCAGACATTGTTCGAAGTCCACCGCGCATGGTGCGGGATCTTTATGGAACAGGAATAGGTGCCGACACGCCTATCACCTACACCGTACCTTTAAACCATTTTATCGGTACTACCATTTTTTCAGCCACACCGTCCGTTGGTCCGAACACATCGTTCGTTGGCCCAAGGTCTACTTTTTCTCTCTAGACGACCCATTCTACAATGGTCCCTCACGTTCCGACTATCCCCGCCGGTAATGCGATGGTTAGCCAAGCTTCAATTGGCACACCAATAACACCTAGACCTTCATCATCACTCCCTTTTGGGTACAGAGCACTGAATTCTTCCACCACCACTACTACCCAAGTTATGCCGGGAAGTTCCATACCTATACAACAACCCGGAGGGATCGGTCTTGGTAGCTTTAATCCATTAAGCAACACTGGTCAGTAATTTACTTCTGGTTCTCAAATTCTGGGAACTATACCTCAAGCTGGGGGGCATCCTCCCACCGGAGGACAACTTCCATTTGGAGGGCACCCTCATGCTGGGGGGCAACCTCAATTTGGAGCCTACCATCAAACGTATGGACAAAATGTGTCTACCACACCTAATCTGTGGAATATCCCTTTTCCAGGAAACCCACAGTTCTCGGGGGGACACAATCCTTAAGCTCCACAACANTGTCTACCACACCTAATCCGTGGAACATCCCTTTTCCAGGAAACCCACAGTTCTCAGGGGGACACAATCCTCAAACTCCACAACAACCTCTTCCCCCTCAAGGGACCCATCTATATTCTCCTTATGGAAAAACTCCAAATCCAGCTTATAATCCTCAAAACCCATCTGGTTATCCTTCGCTCGCACATGTTTCTCGAACTACCTCAAATCCTGTGTACCCTGGTCAACACCAACCTTATACAAGAGGACCCACTGGTTACAATTATCCATCTAACCCAGTGTATGGTCCTATCGGTGTCCCTATGCCACACCAGTATTACCCGCAAGTTAACCAACAACTACCCTTCCTAGCGACTCTGGACCTTCCAGACTTATCTCGATTAACGAATGATCCTATTTTTCATTCTTCGGTTTGGCCAGCTATCCCAGCTAAACTTCCTTCTGATATTCCAAAATTCGACGGAAAGTCCGGAGAAGACCCAAACAACCACATGATGAATTTCCATTTGTGGTGTTCATCCAACTCCCTCATGGACGATTCTATACGTTTGCATCTTTTCCAAAGAACGCTGATGGGTTCTGCAGCGAAGTGGTATATTGAACTACCATGAGCTTCTTTTCACGATTTCAACTCCCTTGCCATGTCCTTCCACTAATGATCCATCCAAACCATCGTCTACCTCACACGCGAATGGAGGCATTGGCTCCGTCAAAACCTAATCTACTTCCCAGTCGGCTGGAACAACCCAACGACCCACTTCGATGGTTTCTACCAGTCCGAATGCACCCTCTTCTACCTCCCCTCAAACTCAGGTCTCTAAGGTGAATACGGTCCAATCAACCCCTTCACAACAACCTCGGGGCAAGAAGAAAGCAAGAAATAAACCAAAGAAAAACAACAACAATGAACAACCAAAAAATCAACCTCAAACCCCTGCTGCTGGAAAACAACCACAACGAAAACCGAAATTCCCATGTCTCATTTGTGGCGATGATCACTACACCCGAGACTGTCCACATCGTGATGAAGTGGCCAATATCTTTAAGGGAAATTCACAACCCGCTGTTCTTACCCAGCCCTTTCCACAACAACAATATTTGGTTGCTCAAACCCCCACTCCAGGGGGCAGTTCCAACCAATCCCATGAAGAGGCCTCGACAAGTGCCCACATTTACATGTTTAACGAGATTAATCTGACCACTCGCACTATGACATATGATACACCAATTAAACCTGATAAGCCGAAGACTATTAACGGTTCCTTACCAGACCCATTACCATCTTCCGTTAGTCCTCCGTCTGCTAGCCCTCCGTCCGGGCCACTCCAGATCGAGAAACCTTCGTTTGACTCCATTTTACGCCCTCCTAAGAGCACTGTCCGGAAGTCTACCTTTAATCCTAGTTCAAGGGCTGCCCAAAACTACAACATTGTTGAAGATTTGGCTTAAGCGCCGTGTGCTATGTCTGCTTTGGAAGTTCTACAACACTGTCCTAGCCAACGTAGAACACTCTTAGCTACCATCGGCGCTTTCAATCCTGAGTCATCTAATAACCTCACGTTTAATCTGGATGATCATCAACCTCGATTCTCTCACCAACTAGCTTTTCAGATCGATGTTGTTGTCCACAATCAACAAATCCACCGAACTATCTTGGATGAGGGAGCCTCTACTTGTGTCATGTCTTTAGCTTGTTGGAAAGGCTTAAAATCACCCACCCTTAACAAATCCCCAACGATGTTACGCGCTTTCGATGGGTGAGGTTTTCATCCTCACGGACTGTTACAATCCTTAGCCGTTCAGTTGGGTTTCAAAAATGTTACTGTTGATGTCGAGGTGGTCGNCCCCCATCAAGGCAAAATTGTCACTATCGATCAACTAGATTTCTGTACACCCGACGCTCGTACCCCTGTCACCAACAACATTCCTTTTTTGGGAGACCACCCAGTTACGTATGAAAGCGTTGGTTTTGGCTTATTGAAAGATTCTAGCCTTATGGGTACCTTCCCTACACCACTTCCACCTACCACACATCATATTGCCACCGTCAATATGATCTCGACTATGCCTTATCAATCTTTGGAATCATCTGACCCTTGGATTGTACCTAGTTCAATGGAATTCGATGTGCTTAGTGACACCATGCCACTTAGCCCAGCCGAGGCCGCATACGTAGCTATTCAATCTGCTTCTCCCTCTTCGGACAACCCACATTTACTGGCACCTGATGCCTACTCGATGCCTTCATGGTTGGATTCCCTATCATCTGCAATCGATTACATTTCCCAGATTTTCCCTTCTGACGAATCTATAATGGAAATGCTTAGTATTGATGACGTACCTTGGGATTATAACCATCATCGATCCTCTTTTCTTCCACCTTTGGAAGAAATTCACCAAGACATACACTCTGTCTTCCCTCCTAATGTTACCGATTCTCCACATTCTCCTATCCTCACAAAAGATACTCTTTCTGAGGGGAATATGGGTAATATCTCTACTACGATCGGTATCGATATTTCGATCAAAGAAGGTGTTGTGGAAAACATTAACCTTGGTGCTAATTGCACACCCAAAGAAGTGGTATCTTATACCGCTCTGTTTAAAGAATTCCGCGATGTCTTCGCTTAGAGCTACGAGGAAATGCCAGGAATCGACCCTTCGATCATCATGCACGAAATCAAGACTTACCCTGGTGCGAAACCTGTTCGATAGAAACTCCGCCCGTTTCATCCCAAGAAAATCGTAGTTATAAAGGCAGAAGTTGAGAAACTTTTAAAATCTGGCTTTATCTATCCTGTCCCTTTGACGGAATGGGTTTCCAACCTTGTTCCGGTTGCCAAAAAACAAGGGACCATCCGTGTCTGTGTTGACTATCGGTATCTCAATAAGGCTTGTCCAAAGGTCAACTACCCTACGCCCTTCATCAACCAAATCATTGATAATTGCGTTGGGAGCGTAATTTTCTCTTTCATGGATGGCTTCTCCGGGTATAACCAGATTGAAATTTTACCTGCTGATCAACATAAGACAACCTTTATCTTCCCATGGGGAACTTTCACCTATCGAAAGCTACCTTTTGGTCTTAAAAATGCTGGTGCTACTTTCTAGCGGGCCATGTCATACGCTTTCCACGATATCAAGCATATCGCAGAACCTTACCTTGACGACTTACCTGCCCACTCATCCAATCGATCCGATCATGTTGATCATTTACAGGCTATTTTTCTTCGATGTCAGTTTTACCGTATTCGCTTGAACCCACATAAGTGTATTTTTGCTGTCGAATCCGGTCGAATCCTCGGTTTTATTGTCTCTAAAGACGGGATTCAGGTGGATCCCTTAAATATTAAGGCTATTCTAGCCTTACCTCCACCTACTAATTTGACCCAACTCCAAAGTTTGCAAGGAAAAGCAAACTTCCTTCGTCGTTTCATTTGTAACTACACTGAGATAACTAAAGGATTCATGCGGTTGCTGCAAAAAAACACCCCTTTCATCTGGGATGACATCGCTCAACGGTCATTTGATGCTCTCAAGCATGCCTTGACCCACACACCTTTGTTGCACCCTCCAGAGTATACAAAGAACTACATCCTTTACTTAGCTGCCTCCACTTCCACTATTGCAATGGTGTTAGTTCAAGAGGACCCCAATCGTGAGGAACATGTGATCCATTACCTGAGCAAGAGCCTATCTGGACCCGAACTCCGATATTCACATGTAGAGAAACTGGCTCTGGCAGCCATCATCGCTGTCCAGAGATTTCACCATTATATCTTACTATGCACCACCACGGTGATTGCGGACTCAAACCCCATGTACCACGTCTTGACACGACAAGTGCTCGGAGGAAAATAATCTAAATGGATCGTCATCCTTAAGGAATTCGATCTTGAATTTACGAAGTCCAAAGCCAAAAAATCCCTGGTGTTTGTGGATCTTATCTGCAATCTCTCCCATGCTGATGAAGACATCGAACCTAGAGATTCTCTCCCTGATGAAACTCTTTTCCTCATCAACACCTCTGATCCTTGGTACAGAGACATCCTCCTTTACCTCCAAACCCAACGTTTTCAGCCTAACACTTCCCGTGAAGAGCGTTGACGTATTCTCCACCATTCTCGTCGTTACCTTATCGTCGACGACACCCTGTATCGCCATGGCATTGATACTATCCTTCGACGATGTTTGATTCATGCGGAGGCTGAATGCGTTCTGAACGATTGTCACCTTGGCGCCTGTGGCGGTCACCTTTCTGGGATGGCCACATCCCAAAAAATCCTACATGCCGACTATTTTTGGCCCTTGATTTTCAAAGATTGTATTGAGGCAGTCAAAAAATGCCCACGCTGCCAAGTTTTCAACAACAAGGCACGAACCCACCCTACGGCGCTGCACCCCGTTATCGCCATCGACCCCTTTGCAAAATGGGGTATCGATTTCATGCAATGTAAGCCTACCTCACCCGAGGGGCACAGTTATATAATCGTCGCCGTCGACTACTTTACCAAATGGGCTGAGGCTATGCCTGCCTTTCTGAACGATGGTCGTACCACAACTCTGTTTCTTTTTAACCACATCATAACTCGTTTTGGTGTACCACGTGCCATTGTCACTGATCACGGTGCACACTTTAAGAACCAGATGATGATTGAATTGCATTCCAAGCTAGGTTTTTACCATGAAAACTCATCCCCATACTATCCTCAAGCCAATGGACAAGTTGAGGCCATCAACAAGGTCCTCAAAACCATGTTTCAACGCATGGTAGGGGCAAATAAGACATCCTGGCATCTACAACTTTTCTCCGCTCTCTGGGCTTATCGTACTTCCGTGAAAACCGCAATTGGATTTACTCCTTTCCAGTTAGTATATGGCATAAAATCCGTTTTACCAATCGAGTGTGAGATTCCATCTTTAAAACTCAAAGTAGAACTCCTACCCCATACTTCTGCCGAAGAAGAACATTTCTTATATCTATCCAAACTAGACGAAACACGTTGTGATGCTGCTCTCATTAACGAGGCACATCAGAAACGGATAAAAAATCAATACGACAAATCCGTCCATCCTCAGACTTTTGCAGAAGGAGACCTAGTCCTCGTCTATGACCAGGCTCATGACAAATTAGGGACAGGTAAGTTAGAACCTCTGTGGCATGGCCCTTACATTGTGAAACGTGTTCTACACAGAGGTGCCTATGAGTTAGTCAATTATGATGGAATTTCCCTGGGGGAGCCCCGAAACGGGCTTTACCTTAAAAAGTACTATGCCTAGATCACCTAACATGTGTACTTTGTACATTATTGTATTTTAGTTTGGTGTGTCTATTTCTTTCACGTGCTCAAGTCTTTACCGTTGCCACTCATAACTGTGCCTTGTGTTTTCATGTGCAGATGACGTCTTCCTTTCCTATCTTTGTCGGGTTTGCGGATGGTGCTAGTTCAGGAGGTATTTGCTTAGGACTAGCGACCAATAACATGGCAAAATATCATGCTGTCATCAGACTTTTGACCCAAGCCTCCTCCCTAGGTATCTCTCGTATCATTGTTTACTTAGACTCCCAACTCGTGGTCTATCAACTCAATCGAATCTATGCTATTCGTAATCCTATCCTGCTACGTCTCCATCTACAAGTTCGTCATCTCGAATGAATGTTTGATTACATTGAATACATACATATTCCAAGAGAACTCAACAATGTTTCAGATTCTTTAGCTAATTACATCATGGATCGGTATCTCGTCCATAGATAAGATTTCATAAAGGAAAACAAATTGTACATCACATGTAAATTAAAACACATCACATTAAAGGCATCATCATGTACAAATGTTTTGGCACTGTAAAAACTCGGAACTGTATATATATACATAGCGTGACTGAAAATGTTTTGATTACATCAAAAAAGTATGTAGAAGAGCAAAATGTTGGGTCTTTACACCCATACAACATCGTCTGACAAGACATACAAAAAATACAATCACCAGAGAGACTCTAATCTCCCTGCATTGCATTGTGCTGAGAGTAACATATCACTGCGCATACTACGCGTCTCAGTAGATAATTAACATTCTCTGGCACTCCCACAGTGTGCCTCTGCAGATGTAAAGGCACTTCTCCCCTCCGTAGAGGAGGAATGCCCGTCGTGAGGCCTTGAAGGTTTCTTTCAACCTCCCGGAGACCTATCACTGGTGCCCCCGGATCTGCTGCAACTGGAGCACCCCCACGACGTCCTGGTATTGATATCTCAGCCAGGCACACTGCTCCCTTGTCTGCATGTTGAAAACAATACATCCATTAAAAACTCTTCTACGTACCCAAAAAAATATATACATCAAAAAATTAAAAAACAAAAAACTAGACAAGGTGTCGCTTAGTCTCTCACCTGATGCATCCCAATCTTCCCCTGTGGGTAGAATCAAATCCATGCTCCCGCAAAAGTCCACCTCGACATACGTGAAGTCTTCTATCCAAATATACTGGCATCTCAGCCAAGCAAAGAAGTCACCAGTGAAACAGAACTCTGACTCTGCTACTAGTCTCGGAGATAGACTAGTCCACCGTTCCATCCGTGGTTCTTCCACCAGTCGTATCGCCAATGCTATCTGAGGCTGCATCTGGGGGATGTGCTCTAAGAAAAATGAGACCAAGAAAGACCCGTATCCGAACTGTTTCTGCCCCATCCTACACCGCGAAACTTGTTCCTTCACATTCCGAAGGAACCCTGTGCTCCAGTTAAACAGTGTTGGCTCCAAACACTGTACGCCATAAGCTACTTGCGATCTCGACGCCAGATGTGCGCTGGTACTTCCTATCACGCTCGTGATGGAAAACAAAATGGACCGGAGGGGTAACTCTCGGATATCCTTGATAGGGATTCTACCCCCCACCAGTCTTGCTCCTGGGACATAATGACGTGCCAGATACAGACCCACTTGCTCAGGAAGCGCCCTCTGGCCAGAAAAAGATATAGGAACCCCTCTTTTTGAGAGGTTAGTCAAGAAATATACGTCTTCCAACTCGATGGTTAGAAGCTGTGTTCCGATCCGGAACCCTTGCTCCGCGACATCCCACAAGCTGATTATGTGCTCAAGCAATAGAATCTCCTTCTTCATTTTTTGCAATTTTAAGAATTTCAGTAAGCCACAAGCTCTCAATGCAGCCCGCGTGCGAGGACTCCGCAAAGAAGACAAGTCATCAATCTCATTCTCTCATTCTTTCCACTCGATCATGGTTGCCGAAATCACCTACAAACGGAAAAACAAAGAATTTCATTATTCAATTTTTTGGCAATTTCGGAAATTTCTTAAGCAATTTAAAAAACATGAAATCTAATGCCCACACTGTTCAAAAAGGACCACGCCCTCTTCTCATTACTCAATAACCCATGCGCAACAATAAAACATTTAAATTAAAACAATTTCCATCAATGGCTGAGTGGGCATACGTTTGAGTTTTTTATGACTTCTTTGACAAAAACGATCCATCCACCCAAATTTCAAGGCGTTGGCATCTTTGCTATCACCTTCTAAAAACGTTTTTGCAAAAGAATGCCTTTTTCCCATCGTTTTTAATAGAGGTCGATTTGATCTTTTTTGGAGAGACCTAGGGATTCATTTTTTAAATTAAATACTGCTATGAAAATGAATATTAAACCATGTAATTGAAAGAAGGGGAGATGAATATCTACCTGGTCCAAACGACAAGAGAAACAGTCAACCATAGCTCCGGTATCAAGTGAAACAAAATCCACCTCCAAAGTGAGAATCGCCACTGCTACAAATCCTTATGCAAAATGAAATGGTAAATGAAGTTTTTTCTTGTATTACTATTTATGAATTTCCATTTTTTATAAGGTATAGTTATTTATGGGTTTCTCTGGCAATATAATGGCTTCACTAAACCTCTGGATTGCAGTTTTGACACTACAGGTTTCCAGGCAGTTCTGATCGTTTGTTTACCTTGTCACATCCATGAGCATAGTCTTAGTTCGTTTTCAAGCTCGAAAATATGAGAACGCACCGGGTAGACTTTTATCTCTTTTTCGAACCCGCATGGACACACGAAAAAGGAACCCCCTGGAGTCATATTTAAACTCTTTTCAGACTCTCTAAACATGAAAAGATTGTCGAGTGATCTTGCTTCCTTTCATGCTCGTTAAAAGGTTCGAAAGGGCGTCTTTCGAGTGGTAGTTTATCTCTTTTTCGGCCTCATGAGACTAACTGAATGAAAAAGGAAATGAGAGAGTTCTCTTTTAAGTGTTTTTCCAGACTCTATAATCATGAAAAACCTTCGAGTTTTCTGTCTTTGGACTCGCTAAAACACACATTGACAGGCCCATACGGGACCGAACCCTTACTTCTTCCAGTTCGTTAAACAAAAGAAGAGGAACTTACCGAAGGTGAGTTTTATCGAGCATGTGTTATCCTCCTCGAGCTCATTAAATCAAAAAGAGGTACTCGTCTATCTGGATGGGGGAAAATTTGAAAGAAGCAAGCCAAGTAGTCTTTTGAGAACATTACCAAGTAATTCTTAGAGTCACCCTTGAACACGACACTTTATCATTTGCACGCATTATAATCCGCTGAACCTCTACACCAAGCCAATCCTTTGAGTTTCTTTCACTCCTTTGGGTCACCTGATGCAAGTCATAGCATCCACTACATCATCAAGTTTTGGTCCATGTCACGTTTCTGCTGTTGTGCCTCAGTGTTCAAGGGAAGTATCTGCCTCGAGGGTCAGCCATCACAAATATCTTGTCTCAAAACCTGTGTCAGTCCATGTTCATTTGATCTACCAATTACATCTCTATGTACATTTTGTGTCGTTGATGGGGGATACATCAAGGCCCTCCTTCGACGAGCTTATTCCTATCGACCTCAACACATTATCCAGGAATTAGGCTTAGAAACTAGTTAGTACTTTGGGACCTGCATGCCTCAATGGTAGGCCTCCTCACATTCGACAGTGGGTTTACATCATTGACCTCTGATCAGATGATTCCACGGATGTTCTACTCCAGCTCATCCATTCACATTTGTTGGAATGTACTAGGGTACCTTGGGAATCATCGACATTAATGGTGATCTCCCTCGCGCTTGTTAATGGTTTACACCATTGACCGGTAATCAAGTGGTTTCTGCCATGTTCGACATCAGGACATCTATTCACATGGTTAGATTCGTACTACATTGGGATCAGTGAGAAGAACCTGGGTTGAGTGATCACTTTGATATATGCTTTGCCTAGGTTGCGAAGGAATTTCTCTTGGACAAATGATACATATACTGTTACATAGATCCACTTTGTATTGGTCGTGGCTATGTCTTGTCATCTCATAGATCCACTATGTATTATTCGTGGCTACGATCAGTCTAGGTCATCGGAGTATAGATCCACATTGTATCCTCGGTGGCTATACCTTTTCATCAATACAATTATGGATCTGCAGTGTATTTTATGGCGGCCATATCCTGCAAGTCTTGATCACCCAAGCATAGGTATGCCTACCTTGGGTTTTGAAACATGTCGTGATATTTGTTGGATGTTTGTGTGCAGCTTCCGTCAGGTTCTCTGAGTCTATACCCTTGCTTGAAAGTATACAAAGCCTTTCAGTTATCAGTTCTCATCTTCTAACTTCATGCTTTGGGGGGCAATCTGTTACACATCAACATTACTCGCTTTGATAAATGTCGCAAGTGTCGCATGTTCCTCACAACTGTCGCAAGTGTTGCATGTTGTTCACAAGTGTCACAAATGTCAAACAAAGCATATTTCCACGATGACAACACTAAGGAGACACTTAGAATACCTCAAACACTTGATTTGAAGAAAGAGAATGGCTAACTGAAGTCAGATATCTCTTGCCACCTGAATGAAGCCTTCAAACTAAGGTTTTAAGGGAGAGCACTCCCCTATCTCACCCTTAGGAGCGCTGGCGCTCCTCTATAAGGTGTTAGGGAGCGTTATAGCACCAAACTGCCCCTTTGAAGGAGCGCTACAAATATTTTAAGCGCCGACGCTCCCCTTGAGCTTACTAGGGAGCGCTATAGCGCCCTGATGCCCCTTTTGAGGGAGCGCTGTCTAATCTGGGCAACAGTTGATCTTTTGAGGAGAATAAGGGGAGGATCTTTCAAGTTTGGAAGGCAGTTGCATTCGAATTCCTGGTTCAATTATGATCTTAGGAGAAGATCCCTGATCTAAGGAGGGAATTCCTCAACTTACCCTAAAGATACCTCAAGAGGTTAAGCCTCTCTAAACCTATATAAACAGGCTCTATGATGGTGAAAAAGGGGGAGAATTGAAAGCATGAAACCTATGATCTCATAGGAAACACACAGTGAACTGGAGGAGAGTAATCAGTGAAGCTGCTATCATCCAAGTTGTGGATCTTTTGAGCAAGGGTTAGACAAAGGGGACTTGACGAAGCTGTCGCATTCACATCCACTGTTGTAAGTTACTTCTGTCATTGTTCTCATCAATATGACATGCTTGGCCTGTTTCTTTCTAATTCGCGTTTGATCTTACACAAACTTATCGTTGATAGATAGATCTATTTTCGAGGAGCGAAAGATCAGAGCTCAACTCGGAGCATGCAGGGACAAACATCGGTAAAAAGGTACTCCTGTTCTCAATCCTCCTCATGCATTAGTTTGTATAGATCTGAAAGGAAGCCAGTGTCCACATTAAGCGTCTTCTATCTTAAGAGTTAAGAGTCTAGCTCTCAAGAGGAGATCTACCTGTCCGCAGGGAGATTTTCCTTCAACAGAATCCACCCCTTGGCGATATAAAGTGTCACCGATAATGAGGTAGTTTTTGGCTTGATGGCATACATGTCGTTGGTCATCCTTCGAAAGAAGATGGGGAAGCTTCAGAGTTTGAATATATATCATAATGCCTTCATACTAGGGGTCTGAAGACGAGATAAGGAAAATTATCTCATCAAAAAATGATTCATCGAAAACGATATCCTCATCCTGCCTAGGGAAGTCTGAAATTAATTCCGCAAAGACTAGCGATTTCTTAGATTTTGCGAAGACAAAATCAAGATCAAAATCCTGCAAAATCATAATCGATTTATTGTATTACCCCCTTATGATATTTTTAAGAACCAAATATCAATATGGCATAGAAAAACCTCAGAAAAAGTACTTAACGCCTTGAAAAAGAGATAATTTCAGATAATAAGCCTCTTCGAGGGGGAAACCTCCTTTTACCCCACTTAAATGTTCAAGTACAAGATGATTCAAAAAGAAAATGTCTCCTTGGTATATATAGGAGACTAGGAGGTATAATTAAAACTAATGGCCTAAAGCTGACATAAATAAAATAACATTACTAATATAATATGCCGCAATTAAGGGGTAATGCGTCAATATTAGGGCTTAACATGCCCCTCCCCTTGAGACAAGTGTTGTCCACAATGCTTGAGTAACTCTGGATGCTTCTGTATAAAAGACTCATCTTCCCAAGTGGAATCTTCAGCCGGTAGTTTCCTCCATTTAATGAGATACTC
>SNQJ01S0011397.1:224810-242045 GCA_010110895.2 Picea sitchensis
ATATTAAAACAAATTTAAAAAAAAAAAACAAAAAAATAAAGCATAAAAACATATTAAAACAAAAACTACACGAAACTAAATAACAAAATGAAAAATATAATAATTAAAATAAAAACATAAAAAAACAAAACAAAACATAAAACAAAAATTCAAAAAAAATAATAAAAAAACAAAATGCAAACGTACTACCCTAAGTCTACCCCACGTACACTCTCGTTTCCAAATCATATTAATCAATGGCCATGAAACTTTCCGGACCCCCCCCTCTCCATCCGATGTTTAATGAGAGGGGGGGGGCTCCAGAATGGTTGTTTTCCAATACCACCCCCTGGACAGGTGTCACCCTCACATTCCAACGGACCCCCGCCCAAAACCGCTTACCACCTTAGGGGGGGTCCGGAATACCGCTTTCCCGAAAATAAAACCGTTTTTCCCATTTTCACCCATTTTTGCCTGTTCAACACGTCTTCTTCTAAGGCCGTTTTTGGGAAAATGAAAACGAATTTTTAAAAACCGAGAGATTTTTTTCTCTGTAACGGCTTGAAGAACAAAAACCTCTCTCAGTTTTTTCACAGGTGCCATGAGCAGGGAGAACCGAAGCTGTCTTTCAGCCTCTTTTTTTGGATTTTCGGTTTTTCTGTTACAGTCCCGATCTTGCAAGAGCTGTTACAGCCATCCGGAGGAGAATTTGGCGAAACCGAAGGAGGTTTTTGTCCAGAACATGCCCATATACCATAAATTCCTTTAGTTTTTTCCCAGGTGTCAGCGTTGAAGAGAAAGAGATGTCTGTTTGGACCCCTTTTTGCTCAAATTAGGCCCATCTTTCATGGCAGGCAGTTCCAAATTTTGGGGGATTCGTGGCTATTTTTGGCCAAGGCGGTTGAATCCAACTTATGAAAATTATGGGGAGACCTCTCCTATTTATAGAGATGATTTTTAATATAAAAGGGTTGATCAGTCAGGGACCATTTTTAAATTTTGTATCAGAGCTCACAGAGCCAATGGTATTTTTCATCAATTCAAATAATACAGTCGCAGCAGTTACAAGATTCCTGTGTCAAATTCATTGGTGAAGTTTTTTCTCATTGTGATTTTGTTTTCCTCTGTTATCATATATGTTTGTCTTCTCCATTGTTTCAAAGAAATTTAAGATCAAGATTTGTGTAAAAACACCCTGTTCCCAGTTTAAAGCAATGTCAATGTTTTCCACTAAAAGTTAAACGCATAATTCTTTACTGCTCTGTCTTTAACTTGAACTCTTAACAATTTTCCCCCTCTGCCATACCCCAAGCTTACGAAGAATCCAGTGATTTTCCTACCTTTCCCTGTAAGGCTGTCTGTAGGATTTGTTTTTTGATAAAATCTCAGATTGTGACTCCATTGTCCATGGTTCCTCTTCGCTGCACCTACCCAACTCAAAAACTTATCCTATTCTGCATAGCTAGCATAATATCTATTCAAACAAAGTTATATCAGATAGAGATATCCCTCTCTGAGTCTTAGAGGGCTATATCCCTGACTCGAAGTGGTTTTGATGTTACCTCTGTGACTGCCTCCACAGCCTTGGGCAAATTACAGAGTGCTAACAAAATGGCGACTCCACTGGGAACTTCCCCAGTAGTACACTTCAAGCTCCAGATGTGATCACTGATGGTGGATAGTGACCAGACACCAGAAGGCTGAGATCATTCACCTGGTGACTCCAAATCAGCTCCAGACAGTGCCAACTAAAAGACTCCATTGGAGGAAGAACCTGAAGCATGACCAAGAAGCCTAGAAAGACCAGGTACTCAAGCTCAAATTGTATTCATGATATTATTGGTTTCATCTGCAATTAATTTCTCTCTTATCATGATCTTGGTCCAGAGTATAATGTTGAAATTTAGGATGATCATTTTCAACCCGAAGAGCCTCAAGAGACTAAACCCCAAATTGTAGATTATGTACATACTCATACACCTGTGCACATCCCAGATGCACCTGTAGAAACCCTAGTGAGACATAAGCCTCCTACTTTATCTCCTGGTCTTGCTAAACCTCTGGATGATTGTGAGCCTATTTCTTCATCTCATATGCTTGCAAAAGCCCCAGACCGATACAACCCTCTAGATTTGCCTCCTATTCTCCATGACCTCCCTGTCAATTACATCAATAATCTGCCCAGGTTTGATGGAGCAAATGGGAAGATCACTGTTGAAAAACATATTCAAAACCTTGAGGATTTCCTTGACCTTTATGAGGTTGAAGATGATGATGTTTGTATCAAGATTTTTTCCCTGTCTTTGCAAGGAAAAGTTAAGAACTGGTTTAAAAATCTCCCAGCTGCAAGCATTAACAATTTTTATCAGTTTGTGCATGTTTTCCTAGATAGATGGGTGGTCATGGGAAATGTTTTCCTCATCCTAGAAGAGTATGACCATTTGAAAAGAAAGCCAGAGGAGACAATACATCAGTTTTCAGCCAGATTCAATAAGGTATATCATCCAATACATGCTGATATAAGGCCACCCCCAGGATCAACTCACTTTCATTACCCAGATGCCTTCGATCCTGAGATGACATTTCAGTTAAGAGAAAGGAACACTGTAAGTCTTGAAGAAATGCAAAAGGTTGCAGTTGATGTGGAGGCCAACTTGTTGATCAAAAGGTCAAAGGTAAAGAACAAAGAAAATGAGCAGTTGAAGTCATCAGAAGCTAAACTGGACAGTTTGGCCAGTGCCATGGAAGAGATGATGCAGAGGATCAACAGGAATGATGAGCTTGCTGTCCAAAGACATCATGTTCCATTGACGGTCACTGTTCCCAAACATTTTTCTTTCATCCTTGGTACCATGGTTTGGATAATGATTCTTTCATGTATTCAATTCACAACATAGTCGAAGATGAAGCTCCATCTGAACTTGCAGAGGAACAACCAGCTGATATGATGTTCATGTTTGATGGCATTCCCTACTTGGATAATCTACCCAAGTATGATCAGTATGATGATGATCATGAGGCTGAAATAGAGGGGGATTGTTCAAAGAAATCAGCCACATATGAATGGGAGGAGAAAGATCATTTACAATTTGGATATGACATTCATCCCTTGCACAACAGTCATGACAGTGAGGAGGAAGAGGCAGAAAATTTCAAAGTAAGGGAAAGATCTTTGCCCTTATGTCTCTCTTCTTTTCAATTTTTGAGAAGAAATTGTAAACAAGTTGGCATTGGTAAAGAGGGAGAATGTTCTGATCAACTAGGTGAAGAGGCTAGTGATGATGTGGAGGTTGTCCTAAATCCAGAGTTGCAGCCCTTTACCTACTTTGATTTTCAAATCTCAGATGAAAGATTAAAGCTTGAGGCGAATTATGAGTTAATCCACAATAACTCTGTACCATTATGCTTTAATTCATTTTAGTGTTTGAAAAGGAATCTTGAGTATATGCTAAAGGATAAATGCACAGAAAATCAAGAAGTTTCAGTAGAACCAATACAACAGTCATTACATTTTCTACAGGATCCAATATCAGATGTGTTGGATGACTTGTGTTGTCAAAATATTTTTCCATCATCCAACTATGGGATAAAAAGTTGTTACGATATTGATATGATCAGGCAGTCAACTTCATTGTCTTTTTCAATAGAAGTCACATTACAAAGCCCATCAGAACATTTGCAGCCATATCAGAAATTTTTTGAGGATCTAGATAGCGTAAATATAGTACTAGATCATGAGGTTGAATTGGTTGATTTTGAACATAAAGAAATAGGTCACGTTTATCATGATCCTATCGCTGCCTACATGGAAGAATATTTCTTTTCAGAATACCCATCGGTTCCCAAAGTCTCTGGAATTGTCCACAAACCCAGGACTTTATGTTGTAAGGATCATGTTGGAAATCAGTATGTGTTGCTCGTGCAAGTTCTATTTCTGATATTGATTAAAAACATTGAAAGAGTAGAGCTAGTAGAGCAGTTGCTTGACTGGCTGCACTGGCATTATTGTATCATTTAGAACGATGAAATTGTCAGTAGCATAGGGTAGGTAGGAGAATGTGAATAAGCTCAACATTATGAGCATCTCTTTTTTAGCAGTGTTCTTTTTGATTTGTTTTCAGTTGCAAGATCAAAACAGGTATAGGTGGCAGAATAAGATTTTGAGATCAGCCCAATGGATAAAGCACTGGTCTGCATGTCTAGCGTTCAGTGGTTCTTGACACCTCCTGAAAGAAGCTGCCATCCCCAGGTGGAACCATTGTTATAACCCTATAATTCATAGTATCATCTGTTGACTGGAAATTTTTCACTCTGGGTGTATAGGCTTGCAAATAATATTTCATCTCTACAAATTATTCTCAAGGAAAAGAAAAGAAAATTCATGGTTGTTGACGCTGGGCGGTTTTTCCTAACCCATGGAGACAAAAGCAAGGGAAGCAGTGCACAACATCCACATAATGCACTTATCCTAAGTTTTGGAGCAAATATGACTTTGCGCTCACAGAGTAAAGACAACGCATAAATGAACGGTTGAGAGGCTGGCACTGAGATCTACGNGGGGGGGTCTGTAATGGAATTTTTCTCTGGCAGGCCCCTATTTCTACATGGCAGGAATCTATTGGTCTTGAATCCCATCACTTACCATTCATCATTTTCCTGACATACCCCGTCACCTCATGACATCATCCTCCATTTTCCCGTCACCCATTCATGAATAAATGAACTTAGGATAAAAGGAAAAATCAAATAAGTTATTTAGATTACTTAATAATGTTAGTATAATTAGTTAAATAACCTAGGTTAAATCTTGTTAAAAATTAATTAATTAATTAATTGATTAATTAATAAATTAGGCTAATGTTTTATTAATTAATATTAAAAACAAAACAAATATTAATTAAACAAAACATATAAAATACAAAACAAAACTTAAACAAACATATAAATAAAATATATTGAAACAAATTAAAAAAAAAACAAAAACAAAAAATAAAGCATAAAAACATATTAAAACAAAAACTAAATGAAACTAAATAACAAAATGAATAATATAATAATTAAAATAAAAACATAAAAAAACAAAACAAAACATAAAATAAAAATTAAAAAAAATAATAAAAAAACAAAAAGCAAACGTACTACCCTAAGTCTACCCCCCGTACACTCTCATTCCCAAATCATATTAATTAATGGCCATGAAACTTTCCAGACCCCCCCTCTCCATCCGATGTTTAACGAGAGGGGGGGTTCAGAATGGTTGTTTTCGAATACCACCCCCCAGACAAGTGTCGCCCAAACATTCCAGTGGACCCCCCCCACCCAAAACCGCTTACCACCTCAGGGGGGTCCAGAATACCGCTTTCCCAAAAATAAAACCGTTTTTCCCATTTTCACCCATTTTGCCTGTTCAACACGTCTTCTTCCGAGGCCATTTCTGGGCAAATGATTTTTTTTTTTTTAAAACCGAGAAATTTTTTCTCCGTAACGGCCTGAAGAACAAAAACCTCTCTCATTTTTTGTACAAGTGCCATGAGCAAGGAGAATCAAAGCTGTCTTTCAGCCTCTTTTTTCGGATTTTCGTTTTTTCTGTTACATACTCGATCTTGCAGGAGATGTTACGACCAGCTAGAGGCGAATTTCACGAAACCGAAGGAGGTTTTTGTCCAGAACATGCCCATCTACCATAAACTCCTTCATTTTTTCCCTAGGTGTTAGCGTTGGAGAGAAACATATGTCTGTTCGGACCCCTTTTTGCAGAAATTAGGCCCGTCTTTCATGGCAGGCAGTTCCAGATTTTGGGGGATTCGTGGCTATTTTTGGCCAAGGCGGTTGAATCCAACTTCCGAAACTTATGGGGAGACCTATCCTATTTATAGAGATGATTTTTAATGTAAAAGGGTTGATCAGTCAGGGACCATTTTTAAATTTTGTATCAGAGCTCACAAAGCTAGCTGTATTTTTCATCAATTCAAATAATACAGTCACAGCAGTTACAGGATTCTTGTGTCAAATTCATTGGTGAAGTTTTTTCTCATTGTGATTTTTTTTCCTCTGTTATCATATATGTTTGTCTTCTCCATTTTTTCAAAGAAATTTAAGATCAGGATTTGTGTAAAAACACCCTGTTCCCAGTTTAAAGCAATGTCAATGTTTTCCACTAAAAGTTAAACACAAAATTCTTTACTGCTCTGTCTTTAACTTGACCTCTTAACAATTTTCCCCCTCTACCATACCCCAAGATTACGAAGAATCCAGTGATTTGCCTACCTTGCTCTGTAAGGCTGTCTGTAGGATTTGTTTTTTGATTAAATCTCAGATTGTGACTCCATTGCCCATGGTTCCTCTTCGCTGCACCTACCCAACTCAGAAACTTATCCTATTCTGCATAGCTAGCCTAATATCTATTCAAACAAAGTTATATTAGACAGAGAGATTCCTCTCTGAGTCTCAGAGGGCTAGATCCCTAACTCGAAGCAGTTTTGATGTTACCTCTGTGACTGCCTCCACAGCCTTGGGCAGATTACAGAGTGCTAATAGAAATCATGTGGACTAGACGAGTTTATGACCCATATGTACTAGACAAGTTTATGACCCATATGGGATCTAGGACATGATCCAACTCTTCATACGTGAAGAGGGAGGATTTAGGTTTGCAACGACTTCTAGGATAGCTTGATATGCAATCTCGACTACAGACAATGGCATTTTCATTCCGATGTGTGAATGACCTTCATATGACACAGTTGAGGAAGGTAGAATCCACCGGTCATCGAAATATGAAGTACGAAACGAGACAAACGTCAATGCCGATGAGGATTCATCGGAGACATAACTAATATATGAGATTGGCACCAAGAAATTAAAGGTTCCCATCAATGAAGGATACATTCCGACACCAATGTTCTCAATTGCCTTATGAGAATTCTCGACAATGGGGACTGAGGTTCCCACCGATGCAAAGGAACTGGAGCACGTGAAATATAACTGGTCGGTCATCACAACCTTCCTCTCATGAGGAAAACATAAAACATGAAACACCGATGACATGAAAATTATCATAGTGTAAGTCCAATTATGCCCCAATAAAATATTGTAGTCAAGGGGTGCATCAACCACCTCAACCTTGACTGCCACAATTTTACAACCTAACTGGACCTGAAGAGTAGGGAGGATACCATGGGGTCTTAATGAACGTCCATCAAACACAGTTAACATATTCATATATTGAGAAATATGGGGAGAGCCAATGGCTTTCCAACAAGATAGAAACATCACAGACGTTGAAGCACCTTGATCGATGACAATATGCTTAATAGTGCTATTCATACATTCCACATGGATTTGAAAAGCTACATGGTAAGGTAAGCGAGGTTGTACATCTATGACATCAAACTTGATAACTTTCGAGCCACTTGGGTCAAGAGCCCCCAAGGCATATACCAATGAATTCCTCTATGTTGGGCACATCAGAAGTACGTCCAAAGATGATATTGCACACGATGTTTGGCCTAAATCTTCGACAATTGAGTAATTATGGGAGGCTCTGGTATTGGAATTATGAATAGAGCGCTTAAGAACACCTTTTAGAATGAGAGGCATAGGGTCAGACTTATCAATATGAAAAGGTGTTTCCAGAGGGGGAGGCTCTGTACCTAAAGTAGGTTGTTGAGGACCATAATCATGAGTCCTAGTGGCTACACTAACCTCAGATCAGAGCATATTCACGCATTGATGGACACAATCATGTTCCAGGGGAGTTTGACCTCCACCCAATTCATTTCCGGTGTTCGAGGTTCCTAAGGCCATATTTTGATTATGCAGAAACAAATTAGTTAACACGGTAAGATGCTGCGCTATAAGCCTCGTGGCTTCCTCTATCTTAGGGAATACATGGGTAAGGCGATCCTCTTTACACAACTTAATTGGAAACTTCACCGTCCTTTTTTCTTTCTTTCCCTCACCAACATTGTTATTAGACTTCTTGTTATTCTGATTGTCCTTTTTCTTGTTATTGTTGTTATTATTACCACCCTTGTGGTTATTTTTTCTACCTCTCCTCTTATTCCCTCCGGGTTGCTAGTTGTCCTTTGGGTTCATCAACTGAGCAAAATGTATCATCGATGATTGGGTGGGAGGAGATGAATCCTTTGCTTGTCCCATTGTAGACTGGTTGAGAGACAAAATTTTCATCAGATTCGTCACTTGGTCTGTAGACTTGGAATTTGTCGAGCCTATAATTCCATCGGCATGGGGCCCAAGATTTTGTATTAGATCATTACTTGACTGTGGTGCATCAGGAATAATTTCATAGAGTATCCTAGATTGAGTGTATATAAGATCTAATTGCTAGGATTTAAATATGGCCTCTTCCTCAGTCATTAACCCGAATGTAGAAAAATCCTTCGAAATATATGGCAATAAGGACATAAGGAACCACTCCAATAGAAACTCTGGAGGAATGTTAGCTTTAATAAACTACTTTCTCCTACGCCACTCTTGAATGTGATATGAGACGTGCATGGCTTTGTCCTGATGGAAAGTCGATAAAATATTGGTGCTGACATTGTAACGAATCGACATTTGAAAGTGGTTGAGAAAAACTAAGGCCAACTAATGGAAAGTTCGGTATATGTCCCCTGGTAATGCAATGTACCATTTCACAACAACTCTCGTAAGGGTGCATTGAAATAACCTCAAACAGATTGAGTCATCATTGAGAGAGTTCGATGAACACCATAAGTGAAAAGTAGTAACATGATTGCTTGGATCTTTGCTACTCATACCCCTGAATTTTGGAATGTCTGAGGGAAGCTTGGAAGGAACTAGGGGCCATGTCAGATCACAACACATAGGGTCATTCATTAATCTCGACTAATCCGGAAAATTCACCGTGGCCAGAAAAGGGTGCCTTGGTTGCGGTGTTTGAGATCATGCTCCCAGGAAATACTAACTTTGAGAGACTGCGGGACAAGGAGGGTTTTGGTAAAAACCATGGCCCTGTCCGGTAGGACAATATCCCCCTCCTAACTGATTCATAAAAGGTTCTAAAGGCATCATCATTGATGGGACCACTTGTGAGGAAAAAGTGGTATTATATGAATTACCCATGTGAGGATATACATTACCCCCTGATGAAGGAACTCAGTACGGGGGGTTTCCCATGTTAGAAAATTGTTTCCCCCTTATGTAATACCAGAGGTTAGAGGAGGATTTTCCATAAGAAAATAATTCGAGGGAACATGCATTGTGGACAAAGGATAGATAGACAAGATATATGAAGTAGAAACATTGCCTATTTTTCCATTCCATCCTTGAAAGTTTTAACTAGGATTGGGTCTGGAGGAAGTAGGATTCCAACCCCCTATCATAGGAAATGACTGATGGATATGAACCCCATCGAATAATAAAGGATTATAAGGAGGTGACGTGCCTCCTGACCCAAAACTAGTATTGACGTTACATGTTAGAATGGAGGATGACATGTGTAGAGTGATATTCGACATACCAAAAGAAAAAGGATTAGAGGCCAGAGGCATCGAATGAGCACTGTAACTAGGCATCCCGTCGAAAAGGTGCCATGGATAACAGAGACCGATGATGAAAAATTCATACCATTCAAGAATATAAAAGGATTTGTCCCCATGGACTGAGCTGAGCTCATGGACTGGGTAGCGCTAATTGAGGGAGTCCCGTAAATCCAAGTAAGAGATGATGAGGGATTCTCGGGGACTCCACTAACCATAATGAAGGTTGGAGTTGAATCAATAATCATATCTAAATCATTACTCATGATGAGATGATCATGATCCTAAGCGATATATATGTACATACCACATCTATTAACTCTACGCCTTTTAGGAGGTGATTTTAGTATCAAACCAAATTATGGTAATTGATTCAAGAGCCGACGAGATTGGTGGGGAGGCTGGTCTCACTCCATGATGATTCAAAACTCGTGATTCAATGAAAAATCATAAGGCCAACTAATATACAAAGAGCACACTCCTAAATAAACTAGAGGCCAATGCATGCAAACAAGAGAGGGTGGCTGAAAAGGGGCCTCCCAAACTAAATAAGGTATGCCTCTCCCAGGAGGGGATTGAGACTCCCAAAAAATAGAGAGGAGGTAAAAGAATCAATTATAAGGACCCTCTTGGGACTCATAGTGCAATCGGTCAGACCCCTCCGAAGAGAATATCCTCCATAAAGTATGTGTGCTGCCCGATCCCTATCTGACTCAGGGTACCTGCAAAATAACCCCTGCAAGTAACCTATGTGGATACCTAGGATAGGAAACTAAGGTCACCATGGTATAACCAATGCTCGGGTGAACAATCACAGGTCAGGTCCACCATATGGGCATGGTAGCTAAGCTCGAATCTCAAGAAGCACCAAGACACTCCAAGAACCCCCAAATACGAATATAACCCCAAAAACATCTCTAATGCTAGGAAGGTATTAGAGGGATATCTTTGCAACCAAATTTGCACAACCTTGTGCTTAAATCTGATTTTAGTGGAGTCTCCTGAGAACAACAATTATACATTGGATTTCACCACTCTCTGGACATACATCTATGTTGAGTTTTGTAACCATGGAGAAGTTTACTCACAAAATTTTGTTCCAAGGCCCTAAATCCTAAACTTATTTGTGTACCCTAAAAGATGAAATCTTTCTAATCAATTTTAATTACCGAGCGTTAATTTTAGTGGCTTCTGTTTACTCAAGATATATGGTCATGAAACTAATGGTGTTATGACTCAACATAAGAAAGAAGCACATGTAAAAAAATAACTAAGTACTAGTCTTGTTTTTCAAAAGAAACGGTATGCTTCTAAATGATGTGCACAAGATGCATTTTATTTCAATTTCAATGACAATGCAACCTTTCCTAAAATTCCAAGACTAATGCAATCTAGACAAAAGTGCAAATGCTTCAAATGAAATGCAATTTTTTTGTATTTTCAATATAGGAAAATGAAAATGCAAAAGCCAATTTTTTTGTATTTTCAATATAAAAGAATGAAAATGCAAAACTGAACTAATGACCTCTCAGATAGACCCTACTGCACATGAAGACAAGTCAAGAAGGACACCAAGAGGCTACTACTCAGACCTAAATACAAGGAATAAAAATGAGAAAAATAATAAGAAACAAGTTTTCCAAAAAATTTAACAAGAACACAGCTTCCTATCACTCTGCAATCACTCAACAGACAGAATAAAGACCCAAGAAGACTCAACAACACTTAGAACTCACCTAGAAAACACCAAACTGAACCTAAAAGGCTTAGAAAAAGATGTACGTGACTGTTCAGGGAACAAAAGTGTATGTACGCACCCTAGACATAGACAACCAACATCTGCACATGCCCTAGACACATACAACCAACATATGTACATGACTGTTAAGGGAAAACTCGTGTATGCCAAGAAAAACACTAATTGGGTAAGAATTAAGCCAAAAAACTTAGATACACAACAATGTAGAGGCTGCTAAGCTACACGCGACACAAAAAATCAGGCAAACAGAGAGCAATCAAAGAGAAAAATCACCAACTAACCCCAAAAAGGAGAATATCCCCAGTGGAGTTGCCAATTCTGTTACAGGGAATAAATATCTATGGTTTTGGGTAGGAGTACAATAGACAAAACGACACCAAGAGATAAACTCAAATCTCAAGTATGCTAGATAAATGGAAATTCCAACAAAAGAAAGGCTAGAAGCATACCTCTTCCGAACGTTCATAAAAGAGCACCATTGAGCTCACAATCGAATGCCCGATACCTACAACTTTTGCTCAACATCCAAGATACACAAGCATATGGAAAATGTATGAAATGTTAGCATATCAACTAGCATAATCCATTAACATGTAAAGAAAATTTACCCACGAAAAATAATATAAACATTTACAACATATAATTGGATGAGAAAAGAGTATTTCTATTAATATAATCAGCAGGAGTACATAGGTGACAAGCACCTGTATCACCAACTTGTCGAAACCAAGAAACTAAGTCCCTCCACCTGGGCCTTCACCACTTCAATCCTCCACAAGGCAAGCTCACAAGTTCTAGGTGTAATTGGGGGATTGGGAGAGCTTGGGGACTGAACATAAGGAGAGTTTATACTTAAAGGACTAAGGGATGCATAGTCAAGGATGTAATATGAGGCAAAATTTCTCCAGAGTGTACTTTCTCTCAACTTTTTCTCCTTCTTCAAGGCTTGTATATGATTCAATTTATAGCCTCCAAAGGGATTTGAAGGGTTGAATCAGAGCGTTTCTGGCATATGAAAGTCCAAGGATCATTGATCCCATGACTTGGCATGGAAAATCCAAAATATTTTTAATTTTGAGCACAAAACCCAATGTACGTGGGCTGTAATGAAGAAACCTGTGTATACACAAGTTGTATAATTGTAGCGTGTGTATATGTACAAAATTTTGAATTTTTGACTTTTGACTAAGCAAAATGGGGAAATTGAGTCTGCAGAGGGAAATGGTAGGGCACCAAAGCATGATGCATAGGATGTGGAAAAAATTTCTATAACATGTTTTTTTATATTGGTTGTTGATATGGATTTCCTTGCATGTCAACTAGTGGCTTTTGTCCTGAGATCTCTTGCGCTAGGGTTTTGATGCAAAACACCTTGTCTTTGTTTATATCTAGGAAGTTGATTACACATTGAGAATGAAAACACCACCACATCGAATAATCACTTACATTATGTTTCCCAAACTAGAGCTAAACAACATCATATTTTAAGTGTTAAAATGAGTAAAGGTTCTAGTCAGAAACACAATAAGTGTTAATGAGTCTAGATAAATGAGGAGAAAAAAATCACTATAGATATTACTTCATGATAATTGATAAATACCTATCTCTACAAATTGAAAAGGAGATACCCAAGGAGCTTTCCTAGTATTTTCACACATTGAAGACTATCATGGCAGAGGATTGGAATTGAGAAAGTCAATGCCACTATTTGGATCAAAGATTATGTAAAAACATGACAACAACATAAACACTAATATTGAACTGGAAGAATTTCATCAAGGGAGGCAAGAAAAATGGAATTAGAGAGAAAAACCCAAATGTGTTTAAACATCAATACAACCTTCATCATATCTCTAGAGCACAACACAAACTCTAAACACTACGATTTCTGTTGCGATCAAATCCCTCTCATAGATGTCTCTCCTCTTAATTTCACTACTCCATTACACACCACCAACTTAGACTCCCTCATCACCCAAATACACATAGATTGCATGGACCCCACACCAAGGAATAATATTATCACATTACCTTAGGGACTTACACCTAAAAGCCAACTTATAAAAAATGGAATATGAACTTTACAAGATATATATTACTTCTATGTGAAATATGGAATTTAAAAATAGATTATTAAATGAAACTATATTAATGATGAAGAATACCACCAAAAAAACTATCCTTATAACTGGCATTGTTCTGGATGTAGTTGGAAAATATAATAATGAAGAAACAATATAGCTAAAATCATTGACAAGAGGAGGAAGAATGCAATGAAGGATATTTTTGATAGGTTTATTTGCTAGCCCAATGTCAACCTCATCAATTGGACCAACTTTAGTTGTAAAGGATTTTGACTTTGTATAGATGACCTCATAGTTAACTAAGGGAGATGGTGTTAGGGTTGGATTATCCACATCCAGTGTAATAGCTAAAATGTGTATAAAATAAAATCTAGGTCTAGTCGAAACCCATGATAAACATTGTTTTCTTCTACAACAACAATAAGAAGAATCATGCACAAGAGTTTTATAACATATTTTTCCACATCATATGCATAGATGCACTTGTTGGCCTGAATCCCATATCCATATCCATTTCTTTGATATGAAATGGATCTAAACCAAGAATGAATAAGACTCAGTACCTGCAAGACAACATGACAATCAACTAAGGTTATGCAAGTTATGTAAAACAATGCAAATGTAAGTTGAATAAGACAAACAAATATGTGAGAGAAATTAAAAAAATAATAATTAAATGATAACAAAAAAAAAGAGAGGATTTGGCTAAGGAATGGGAAGTGAAGAGCGATGGCTATCGACCTTCCCCTACCCCCTAGCTTGTTGGAAATATTGTTGTCATTGATGTCAAAGACATGGGGAGATTACATATGTCCAAGATATGTATTTCAAGATGGAGATTGTTGGAAATATTGTTTTTGGAATTTTGATGCTCAGTTTGGATACCCTATCTTTGAAGGAATTTTTACTCTAAATACCCAACTCAAATGGGAGCATAGGTTATATGGTTGGAAATATTATTCCGAGACATTTCCAACAATATATGGCATTCCCTCTAACTCCTAAGGAATAAGGTGATATGAGTTTTTCTGTCAGACAACCCAACCCGAGAGTTCAAGTTGACCCTAAAAGTGAGCACATCAAAACTATAAACACATGATATATGTTCACATTTGAAGAGCATCCAAGAAATATGATCAAGTCTGAGGTGCATAAGAGAAGTTGGAGAGTATTCTTGGGGTCTAAAGGTGCGCAAGAGGAGTTTTCTTGGAGTTTCAAGGGTGCATTATGAAGGACTAAGGTTTATGATGCTGCAAAGTGCGTTGTTTTGAGGTTGTAATGCTACAGTCTGGAATTATATTATGAGAATGATGCTATGAGGTTCACTAGGGAATGAAGGCTAAATATGACCAAGGTTTGAATCTATGGTTGGGGTATGAAGCAAAGAGAGGCACTGGAGCATGAATGTTAATGGTATGATGATGTTGTGAAATGCATGAAGTATGAAACATGCATGTGAAGTCAGAAGTACTTTGTGTATGAATATCTTAGGTTGGTTCTTATATATATCTCACTGAGTTGGTGCTCAATCGAGGAGATCAATTTCTCCAATATGTTGGGGCCTACACAATATCTTGTTGAGTTGGTGCTCAGTTGAGAGGATTGGTGTCTATAGTAGGTTGGTGCCTACATAATATCTTACTGAGTTGGTGCTTAACTAAGGATATTGGTGTCTCCATTAGGTTGGTTCCTACAAGCTTTGAAACAGTTGGTTGGTGCCTACCAACATTTATAAAAATAAGTTTTTGTGGTTTTCTCCTGCAAGGGTTTCCACATTAAAATTTGTGTATCGTGATTTGAGTTTACGTGCATTTACTATTTTAAAGTTAATAAATTATTGATGAATTCTCAGTTAAGGTAAAAAATATCTTATATTGATTCACCCCCCTCTCAGTATAAGCATAAGTTCAACAATTGGTATGAGAGCGGGTTCCTTCAGAAACATTTTAACCACTGGAAGGTAGATCTTGAGCACATATGGATTGTAAGGAAGACCTATCCACAAACAAAGCTCCTTTGTTCGATGGAACAAACTATGCATCATGGAGTATAAGAATGAAGACATATTTGATGGCCCTTGGGTTTGGTATTTGGGAAGCAATCACAACAGGTTATACAAATGAAGTTGGGAATAAGTCAAGTGAAAACTATGCAAAAACAATAGATGTCATCTTGAGTGGCCTATCAGATTATGAGACTATCAAGGTAATGAAATGTACATCAACTAAACAGATTTGGTACAAGATAAAAAATATTTATGAAGAGAGATCCGATGATTGTTCCAATAGTGAATCAGAGACAAAAGAAGCACAATTTTTGAGAAATCTAAAAGGAGGACTTGGAAAATACAAAGGTAAGCTACCCTTCAAATGCTTTAATTGTGGAAGAATAAGACATTTTGCTGCTAAGTGTCCATATGGAGAAAGGGAAGATATTGATGATAAATAATAATCTCTCTCCATAACCATGAAACAAACCCTGCTAATGTAGAAAATGAAGATAATCAGAAAGAAAAGACAGATTCATAAGAAGAAGATCTTGAAGCAGAACTCATTAGTGCCTTAGAAGAAATAGATAGGCTTAGGAAAAATAATATAAAGTAGAAGGAGCAATTGTAGAAATGTGAAAATAAGGATCATGATCTTGAAGAAATAGAGAAGATAATTATCAGCCTGAAGATTCAACTAGAAGAAACAAAAGGAATAAAAGAAGTACTGAAGAAATCTATGAGAAGTTAGAATCTGAAGTTGTCTCATCAAAGGAGGAATTGAAGAAGTCAAATGCTTAGTTGAAGTTTGAAAAGAACACTAAAACTTTAAATGAGATCCTTAGTTTCCAAGGTCACCATTTACCAAGACAGGTCTTGGCTACGACGAAAAACAAAAGACCCCCCAGGGTGATGCAAGCACTAAGGTCACAAAGCCATCATAAAAGGAAAATGAAGAAAAGACTAAAATCTATGATAATATTCTCAAAGGCTCCATCAACAATGAAAGAAGCAACAAGAAAGGAAATGATGACCATCATAAACTTGATTCTTCTAAAAAGAACAAAAAGAATGAGTTCAGGAGAGTTGTACCACCAAGAAGGCCTTTCACAACCTGGTACCAAAATCTCTTTCTTGGCTATTGTTTTTCTTGCAATAATTTTGGTCATAAAGAACTAGATTGTAGAGCTTATGCAAGAAGTGATCATATGAGAGATAGAAATATAGGTTCTTATAAGACCTCAAAGAATAATTATGTGAGCAAAAAACCCATAAGTTCTCATGAGTTTAATGATAGAAACTACAATTCATTTTATCCCCTATTTGATTACAATATTGAATGTTATATGTGCAATAACTATGGGAATGTAACACATGATTGTAGAAGCAACATAATAAGGTCTCCTAAACAAAACATGGAATAAGATGTTCTTACCAAGCATAGAGAAGAATACACAAGGGTGTGGAAAAGGAAACAAGAAGAACCAAAGAAAGAAGAATGTGGACTTGCAATGTATGCTCAAGATAAAGGAAGCAAATGGTACATTGACAGTGTTTGTTCAAAACACATGACATGGGATCATAACAAATTTCTCATCCTAAAGGAAGAAAAAGGAGGTAGCGTTACCTTTGAGGATAATGCTTATGGAAGATAGTTCGAAAAGGTACCATTAGTTTTGATAATGGAAAGACTAAAACACATAATGTCTTGTATGTTAAAGGGTTAAAACACAATCTTCTAAGTGTCAGTCAAATGTATGATCAAGGTTACAACAACACATTTCATTCTAAAGCACGTGAGATAAGAAAATTAGGTTCACGAAGATTAGTGGAAAATACAAACAAAACCCCAAGCAATGTATAGATTCTCTATGAATTAAAAGGAGAAAAATGTTGTATGGG
>SNQJ01S0011398.1:1931-46617 GCA_010110895.2 Picea sitchensis
TTATTAATTCACAAGTTGATTGAATTTTCACTTATTTATGTTACAAGCACAAACCAAATATTCAGAGATCCAAGAAAGAATCATTTAAACATGATTTTGAGAGTATACATCTTGCAACCTGAACAAAAGATGATTCTTATAATTCTATTATTGTCGATGAAAATGATGGAGAGAATCCTACTAGTATATTGGTATACAATGTTGTGGTTAGAAAGATAACATATGAGGGAAAATATTTGAAAGGAGAGATGGTTAACATTTATCAAAAACCACAACCATTAATTAATTATCTTATTCATAAATTTTCAAATGAAGGAGATTGGGTTTTGGATTTGTTCTCGGGTTCAGGTAAGAATTTTGATCTAATATTTATGAAATCATAATTCAATCTTAGATTATTTTTAATTTATCTTTTTACAGTATCTAACTTCATTATTTATTTTTTATTTGGTGATTAGGTACAACATTAGCATGTTTCGTACAGAAAGGAAGGAATTTCATAGCCATTGAAAGTGACCCAATGCAGTGCAGTTTTATTCAACAAAGAATTAATTCTCTTCCATATCTTCTAGATGAAATGAAAGAAGTTGGCTTGAGGAAAGGAGATTTTAGTGAATCAAAGGTGGCAAAATTGTCAAAGGAACCTCAAGTACCATTAGAAGGAATGATTGGAAAGGATCACTTTGGAGAACTTGCAGATATCAAAGAACCAATGGAAGAACAAAATGACACAAAGGAAACACAAAATGACATCGAAGAAGATGATGATGTGTCTCTTGAGCATGATGAATTTGGGATATATGATGTTGTTGATGAGTTTAAATATGGCTTTGAAGACGATGCTCAATTTTGCAATTTTTTGCAATTTTTTTATGAGTTATAACTGTAACGATTTGACTTTCATATTTGAAAATAAGAATAAAGATGTATCTCTTTTCGTTTTGTGATGAATCTATTTATTGTTTTTCTTTCGTTTTATTTGTATGTGAATCACTATACATTGAAATTTTTTATTAAATGTTGTCATTTTTTTACTTCAAATGTATAAAAATATGAAAGAAAGTGATATGTTTTTATAAAATTTAGATTTTTTTTGTTCAATTATGTCCATAAAAATGCTTTATTTGACATGTTATTTTAAAGAATATGAACCAAAATGTATAGGTTTTTTATGATATATGGCTATAAAATGTGTATTTTTTTTATACATATTCAAAAGTAGTGTTATTTAACTACATGTTTTTTCGATTTATTGAAGTAAAGGTAAACAATGTGTTAAAAATGATGTTTTTCACTATATTTAAAAAGTATGGAACAATAAATTAATTAAGGAGACAAAATTATATGAAAAATACTAACTTCGAAAAAGTAAATGGTAAAAAATATTTTTAAGATTGAAAGAAGCATGAAATAAAGACTAAAAATAGAGTTGAATAAAAACAAAAAACATATATATTTAGAAACGAATGAAAATAGATGAAAAATGAGCATTTGAAAAAACATAATGTGGAAACATTGTGGATCGAAAAAATTAAAATATCAAAAATCACCTAAAAACGGAGAGGGGGTGCTATTGGTAGCACCATTTTTAAAAACGAGGTAAAAAATTGGACCCCCCAAAAAATGAGAACTCTGGAGAGTTCTCGTTAAGTTGTTAACTATGTTAGATGTGGAACTGTGACAATGAGGAAATAGCAGACATACCAGTTCTTCACACAATATTTGAATATAGAACACGGGCTAAATAGACAAAGTGTCGGCTCTATGCAACATACACCTATGCAGAAGAGTTGATGACATTGTTCTACTAATTGCACAAGTGTCTATGCAAATAAATATTCCAATGCCACACCATAAGTGCCATGAATTCTCAGCGCAAAGATCAAAAGTGTAGAATCCCACACAAGGACTAGAAATAGAGCAAGAATTTTCTTAGTCTATTTTGAATCCTCATCCATTCCACACAATTATAATTTGTCTACTTAAGATGATCTATTGTTAAGCCTTGTGCGAAGTACCTACACCAGTCATCATGTCCGATTACTACACTTCCACACCTCATTTCCAATATTTATTTATCCGTGATTGCAACAAACATTGTAATTTGAAAAATATGTCACTAATTTATGGTAAATGGATTTTCTCCAATTTAGGAGGAAAGGACACACATCTAGAAATAGTGCCAAGAAAATGTGTTTCTTATTTGTAGACTTATCGATGCTTTTTAATTATGGCTATTGTTATTTTAAGGGTAGTCGATGTATGTGTAAAAGACATTTTAGTGGATTGGCATCTTGCTCTTTGCTTTGGGGTAATCCAAGGTCTGCACTCTATTTGTCTTTGGATAATTTTATAGTCAAAAGTTTTTTTTCTTGGTCACTTGACGCAGGCGCACCCTCGGGCACGTCCACTCACAGGACCTTCTATTTCCTTCTTGGCCTGAAGAACTCAAAGGTTCTCTATTTCCCTATCGGGAAATATTTCACCCACAGAAATCTCTTCAGGGACTCCCCTCCTTCTATTGGGGTTCCTGCTATCGGAGTTTTGACACCCACGATGTTCTAGCAACTTGAATCACCGATCTCCGATCTCCGATGCGCTCCTTTTTTTCCTTCACCCACTTGGCTAAGACTTTAGTCCACATGACCGACTCCTATACGACCACAACTGTAACTCCCATCGGGGTTTCAGGGTTTGCGATGTCGAAATACTCGTGTCTCCAAGACTCGCGATTTCCCAAATTGCGACGCACATTTTTCACGATAGCCCTCTGGCTATAGGCTTCGAACCATAGGATCGTTAACCTATGACCACGGTCTTATCTCTTATCGGGGTTCGAGATTTCACATGTCGAAATGCACTAAACCTCTTATCAATGGGATCCTCGATTTCCCGATGCACCGATTCCCGATTTGACGTCACCAGGGAGCCTTTCCTCCATAACCAAAATCAATGGTGGTGAGCAGTCACTGAGATCAACGACTCCATATCTTCCTGGGGATTTCACAGATTCTAGTGTCAAGATTCCTTGATCTTTGATTTTCTCGATCTCACTAATGTCGATTTCCCGATCACTTCGATCTCGGCCATGTGTCCTCTGGGATGGACGGTTCTCCTTGCTCCTCGCTATTTCGCGGTTCACAAAACCAAAGTGCATAGACACTTTGTCACAGGGATCCCCGATTTCCCGATGACCCAAACACCGATGAATGATCTCCCTCTCGGGACTTTCCTGATGACACCGATGGTTGCCACGCATCCTTTCAGATGGACGGTCCCGATTATTCCAGGGTTTCGAGACTTTTGATGTCCCATTTCCCTCGACCTTAGGAACTCCGATTTCCTGATTTCTGACTCTCGTCGGATTCCTGACACCTGTCCTCCACTAGCTCCGACTATGGACCACACAACTCTCACGTCGGAATTTCGCGTATCGAGAATCCAAACTACAAGGGTTTCTTTCCTTCGAAATCCCCGATGCTCCGAACTCTGACTCTTCTGGATCTACTAACACGCATCCTCCACAACGAATGGTTCTGGTCTTGTCGGGATATCACGGATCACGATTTCAAGCGGCAAGATTTCTCTGCCTTTGAAAACCCCGATTTTCCGATATGTACTCGGATCCAACGACCCTCGTGGTTCAAATCGATGGCTCCACCCCTCCTAAGCTTGGAACCCTTTGGACGTTCTCGCCGTAATATCCTTGCACCTCTGTGAGATCCAACGGCCCACAGAACTTCGTGAATAATCCTCACGTGATTTCGTTCGTCCGTCCTTCCTTTGATGATTCTGCGAAATGAAGAGGTGTCTCCTCACAAGACTCGTTCGCCCGCTCACCAACCTGTGACACTTCTCTCCAACTTTCCACATCATCTTCCTGGCACTTATCCTTCAGTAAATTTGAAGGACTATTTCTCCTGAGCTTTTCCTCAACTTCTCAAGTCCTCCAGAGAGCTTCTTGCATGCACTCCTTGCAACAAATCTTCAACAACGTTTAAGTGTTGAAGTTGTTCGAATATGCACACACCTGCAGTAGCAGTCTTCCTATGCTCTACTCAGAATCACAACTCTGAGGCTTAGCTTCACCTGCGCACTCCTTGCATGGCACTGTGCTTAATTGTACCTTCGAGGAAAATGAGAACGAAAACTATCTCTAATTGAACCCTTCTGTCAATGCACTCCTTGCGAACAATTCAACTGCACTCCTTGCGGCAATCCTCTGGCTCAATTAGAGAAACAATTGAAACTCATTCACTTCCTTCATATTTCAATATCAACACTTGAAATCATACACACAGCATAATAGCAAATGCGTAACAAGAAGTAAATATTCATGAGCACAGAATTCAAGACACATACACAGAGAATAACACGACCTCCATGAATCTGAATCAACTTCTTCTATTAATTCAAGATATATACATGGGTGTTCTTCTACAGTTCTCTGCTTCTCTCCTATGCTCTGGATTCTTCTAACTCTTCCTGAACTATGTTACAATATACAATGAGGGTGTCTATATCCGTTTTCCCTCTTGGACTCTAAATCTATCAAATCTAAAATTAAATTCCTATCTACCGGCATTAGCTACTATAAATGCCTCTGTCTATCTCAGACGAGAGTGGGGCGCTCAAGATCTGATTACATTTTACCAAGGCACCTTCATTAAATGATCTCATTTATATATTTGTGCATCTACTTCAAGGGAAAATTTTAAAACTTGCGTTGGACGTCTTCCAGATGTCTTCCGCTTCCACGTTGGCTCGCTTGACGTGAGGGATTCTCCTGCATCATACTCCCTCGCTTGAAAATTTGCATGGGCTCCTGTCCATGAGCTCCTTCATGGTATGTCCATGCTTCATAATTTCTTCTTCAGTCTCCCAGCTAGCATCTTCAACTGGATGGCCCTTCCACTTGACCAAATATTCAAAATATTATTTCCTTCTGGTTTTCTTACCCACTTGTTTATTCAGTATCTGCTCCATCTGTGGCTTCTCTGCAACTGGCATCTTCTTATACCACTGAACCTCTGGTTGTTCATCACTTGTAGTCTTTGTCTCTCCAGCTCTATATGGGTATAAATCCGCCATGTTGAATATCGAAGATATTCCAATTCCGTCTGGTAACTCGATCTCATAAGCATTTTCTCCCATCTTCTAAAAGATCTTGCATGGTCCGATTTTATTCATCTTTAATTTATTATGTGTTCCCCTCGGGAACCTTTATTTCCTCAAATGTTCTAGAACCAAATCACCAATCTTAAACTGAAGTTGTTTTCTATGCTGATCGTTTCTGCGCTTGTATTCTTGGCTTGATTTCAGCAACCGCTCCTTCACTTGGCTGTGAAGTTCCTTCATCGCTTCAGCGAATTCTTCTGCACTAGCACTGCTAGTCGCAGTCTGTCCTGAATCCCTCAATTCAGAAACTCCTCTCGGCTGCATTCCATATACAATCTGAAATGGAATTGCTCCTGTGCTCCGATTAATAGAGTCATTGTAAGCAAACTCTGCCTGTAGCAATATATTGTCCCAACTGTTGTGGTGCTCTGTCACCAAGCTTCTCAGCAAGTCTCCCAGACTTCTGTTCACCACTTATGTTTGCCCATCTGTCTGAGGATGATAAGAAGAACTAAACATCAAGTTGGTCCCCAACTTCTTCCATAATTTCCTCCAAAATTTCCCTAAGAACTTTGTATCTCTATCCGAAACAATACTCCTTGGTAAGCCATGAAGTCGGATGACTTCTTTGAAAAACAGATTCGCAATGTGCGTCGCGTCACTGGTTTTCGGACATGGGATAAAATGTTCCATATTGGAAAATCTATCCACTATCACAAAGATCAAATCAAATCCTCTTTGTGTCCTTGGAAATCCCAATATGAAATCCATGCTAATTTCATCCCACGGCCTCTCAGGTACGGGCAATGGCTGATAAAAACCCGCATTCTGTTTCCTTCCTTTTGAATGCTAGAAAATCCTGCATCTGTCTACAAACTTCTTGACTTCTGACCTCATCCCTGGCCAAAAGTATGACTCGCTCAACTTTGCGTCCCCAACTTTCCATAATTTCCTCCAGAAATTTCCTAAGAACTTTGTATCTCTATCCAAAACAATACTTTGGTGTGTTTCAGCGTAGTCGGATGACTTCTTTGAAAACAGATTCGCAATGCGGCCACACTGGTTTTCGGACCATGGGATAAAATGTTCCATATTGGAAAATCTATCCACTATCACAAAGATCAAATCAAATCCTTCAGGTCTGGAAATCCCAATATGAAACCCATGCTAATTTCATCCCACGGGCTGTCTGGTATGGGCAATGGCTAATAAACCTCAAGATTCTCGTTTTCCTTTGAATGCTAGAAAATCCTCAGACCAAGGTTTCATAAACTTCTTGACTGACCTCATCTCACAAAAGTATGACTACTAACTTTGCAAATGTCTTATCATGACCGAAGTACCCAGCCAATCCCTTCCATCAGGTTTTTCCCCTTCAGCAAGTTCTCCCTCTTGGAGCATTTCAGAATACATAGCCGATTTCCTCTCAACAATAATCCATCTTGGATCATTTAGTTTGTCCAAGGGCTTCTGTCTCTGAAAACTAGATTCTCAGCTACTTCATATGCTTCTTTGAAATCTTGATCAGTTGCATACATATATTTAAGATCATCAAAGCCTAACGCCCCGACTTTGAACTTTGACGTTAAACATTTCCCGCTTCAAAGCATCAACAACTTTGTTAGCAGCACTCGGGAAATATGTTTTATCACAAAAGAGAAATTTTTTCATGTATTCAACCCATTTAACATGCTCTTGATTCAACTTCTTTCCTCGTTGAGGACAAACTCCGCAATGCATGGTTTTCACTATATAAAACAAATTCTTTGGAATCAAATATTGCTCCATTTCTTCAATGCCTATATGATGGCATAAAATTCCTATCATATCGCGGAGTAATTTTCTTTTGCCTCATTTAGCTTTTCACTGAAATATGCAATCGGTCTGTTTTCCTAAATCAAGACTGCTCCTATGGCAAAACCACTCGCATCACATTTCACCTAACGCTCTCAAAATCCGGTAACACCATAATTGGTTGTTCCATAATCTTTCGCTTCAACAATTTGAATCTCCTTTCAGCCTCTTCAGTCCTGTGAAAAGATTTATGTCTTTTTCTTCACTGTATCCATCGTCGTGACTAATTCCATCAAATTCTCATGAATTTCGAGAAACTACTAACTGTGAAAACTCTCAATTTTCAAATGTGTTCCTTGGTGATGGACAATTTTTAATTACTTCTACCTTGTCTGATCCATCCTCAACTCATTTGCGTGCATATGAAAACCTAGATAGCCGAGCTATGCCTTCATAAATGAGGACTTTTTCATATTTATCAACAACTTTTCCGTTGTAGTCTCTCTTCATCACAACAACCAAATGTCTCAGATGTTCTTCCCTTCGTCTTGTTGAAAACCAATATATCATCCGACACAATGACAAATTTCCGGCTTAAACTCCTTCTCGTGACTTCACCCATCAACCTCATAAAGGTACTTGTGCATTTTTCATGCCAAACGGCATGACAAGCCATTCATACAAACCTCTGCTTGTCTTGAATGTTGTTTTCATTCATCACCTTCTCTCAACCTAATCTGAAGGTATCCACACTTCAAATCAATCTTTGAAAAAAAATTGCTCCACTTGGGTAATCTATCAGATCATCCATCCTCGCAATGGAAATCAGACTGATGGTTATCTTGTTAATGGTTTTGGAATCAGTGCACATTCTCCAGCCTCTATCCTTCTTCGGACCTAGTACCATCTAACAACACATGGACTCAAGATTTCCCTCGACCAACCCTTTGTCCAACAACTCCTGACTTGTCTTTTAACTTCTTCATTCTCCTCAAGGGCAAGCATCTCTACCGCCTTGTCCGGAAACTAGCTCCCCGTATGAGATCAATGTGATGGACTTACACTTCATTGGTGCAACGTAATGAGGTAGTTCTGCCTACTACAATATCAAATCTAACTTTCCAGTTCCTAACTTCTTTCCGAAACATCCACTGCTGTGCTAATGTAACAATCCTCGGCTTTTTGACAATAAAGAATTGTGGATCCTCTTCCTTCTTAACTTTGTAAGGGAGTTCCTTCCCATTATGAGAAGTACCGTGGTTTCTTACTCCGCCTTCACATCTTTTAACTCTACTGATGCAACATATGGATTCTCCCCATTCTCGTCAGTATATGTGTTCATTCTCCCATCATGAATCACATTTCTATCATATTTCCATGGCTCCACCTAATAATAAATGACAACATCCATAGGAATGACATCACAAAAAATCTTGTCATTATATCCTCCTATTTTAATGTCAACTACGCACTGTTTAGTGACATTTACGGATGTCCCTTCTCCAGAAGGCCATGAAAGTTTGTAGGATTCTTGAGGATCACTGCCTCCAGCCCGCATTCTCTACCATCTCTGTTGAAACGAGATTACCTGTGCTTCCACTATCCACGATGAATTTGTACACTCTATCCTTGGTCTTGCAAGCACCCCAAAAGATCAGTTCACAGCTGAATTCTCCATCTCTCCTCAAGGCCAAGAGGATCTTTCCACAGATCACCAACGATCTTCCTCCTTCAACGTACTCTGCCTCAACATATCACCTCTATCCCTCGACGATGTGAGTCTCTCCAACATCTTTCCTTTCTCTAGACACTGAATCCACTCAGGCTCATTCTTTTTCCACATGAAGTATGTGACATTTCCACCTCTCCCTCCTCTTTCTCTATCTCTGGTACGAGGAAACCTATCATTATCATCATATCCTTCTCTCTGCTAGTATATATCATCACTGCGGAACTTCCACCCTCTCTCGGTTCTAGTTCCAGGCTTCTTCCGCCCTTGGGTTTCCAGACGCATCTTGCAACCGCTGGCTCCTCTCTAGGGTCGGCTTCTACCTCGGCCTCTTTGACTTTTCTTCCGGCTCCTCAAATTTTCCTCAGCCTTCGTGAGACATTTGATAGGCATCCTCCACAGTTATGATGGTTTCCATACTTATTTCATCCTGAATTCTCATACCTCGTGCCATTCATATACTGCCACCTTTTCGCCATTGCTTTCGCTACACCTCACCGATATTCAACCTCAGAAAATTTGTGCATATTCTCTTTACCTGGGCCATCTTTGCAATCATCTCCGCCCCATCTCCTAATTTTCTTTTCTCGCTTGCCTTGGCAACGCCACAACTTGTAGTTCATCCCACCAAAAATTTGCATGTCCATTTAGTCTCTGATCTAAGATGTTCTAATTTTCTTATCCTCTTCTTCGGCATCTTCATAGTCGAAGCAAGTGTCTAGAGCTCTAATCCCAACGCAACTCTTCTACATCTAGATTTCCTTCATAAATTGGAACATCCATTTTCACCTTTGTGCTCATTCTTGCAATTTCAAGTATGCTCACTGGCCGTGATTCTCTCCACGGGATTTATTCTCCATATCCAACATCATCTTCATTTTCGCATTCATTGATATCTCCTACATCAACTTTTCACCTTTCTCTTATCTCCATGTCTTCCATTCTGCAACGGGTGATTTTGCATTTCTCTCTCTCCCCTCGCCTGATTCTCAGCATTTGCCTACCTATTTCTTTGGACATTTCCCTTTCCTCCTCCTCTGGATCAGGTGATTACCCACCCTCTTCTCTTGGCAGCATGGTGAATTCTCCTCCTTTTCTTTTGTTACGTAGCAAAGATTTTCTAAGCTCGATAACACTTGACGCAGCGCACTCCTCGCACGTCCACCATGACCTCTTCTATTTCCTTCGTCCGAGAACTAGCAGTTCTCTATTTCCTGGTCAAAATATTTCACCCACGTAAATCTCTTCGGACTCCTCCCTCTATCGTAGGTTCTACCATCCGAGTTTTGACACCCACAATGTTCTGTCAACTTGAACCACTCTATCTCCGACTGGACGCGGCCTTTGTTTCCTTCGCTTCACTTGGCTGCTTTTTCTTTAGTCCACGACCGAATTCTATAATGACCGGGCAAATTAACTCCCATTGAGGTTTCGTGGTTTATGCATGTTGAAATACTGCGGTTTCAAGACTGATTTCGACCGCGACGCTTTTCACTTATAGCCCTTCGGCTATAGGTTTCAACCATAGGACTTAACTCCTCGCGGGATCACGGGTCTTATTTCTCTTATCGGTTCGATTTCATGTGTCAAAATGCACTAAACCTCTTATCAACGGGATCCCTGATTTCCCGATGCACAGATTCTCGATTTGATGTCACCAGGGAGCCTTTCCTCCATAACCAAAATCAACGGTGGTGAGCAGTCACTGAGATCAATGGCTCCAGATTTTCCTCGGGGTTTCACGGCTTCTAGTGTCAAGATTCCTTGATCTTTGATTTTCCCAATATCACTAATGTCGATTTCCCGATCACTTCGATCTCGCCCACGCCCTTCTAGGGATGGACGGTTCTCACAAGCCCTTCGCTATTTCGTGGTTCGCTAAAACCAAAGTATAGACACTTTGTCACCGGATCCCCAATTTCCGGCGACCCAAACACCATGAATGATCTCCTTGCTCCGGGATCTCTTCCCCGATGACATCGACATGGTTGCCACGCCCTTTCCGCATGGATCGCATCCTACCTTCTCGTGGTTTCGAGACTTTTGATGTCCCGCTTCCTTCGACCTCAGGAACTTCTCGATTTCCCACCTCCGACTCTCACCGGATTCTTGACACCTATCCTCCACTAGCTTCGACTGTGGACCAAACAACTCTCCCGTCGGAATTTCACGTATCGCGAATCCAAACCGGTAGCGGTTTCTTTTCCTTGAAATCCTTGATGTTCAACTCCATTCTTGCCCATCGACACACGCCCTCCACAAACGAACGGCGCCCCGGGTCTTGTCGGGATATCGCGATCGCGATTTCAAGCGCAAGATTTCTCCGCTTTGAAAAACCCCGCATTTTTCAATATGTACTCGATCCAACGTACCCCGTGGTCTGAAATCGGGATGACTCCATCCTCCTAAGCTTGTAACCCTTGGACGCTCCACCAATCTCCTTTCACCGTGGAGATCCAACGCCCACGGAACTTCGCAAAATCCATTAAAGGATTTCGTCCGTCCATTCCACCTTTTTCATAAATTCACGGGGTGACTGAATATCTCCTTACAAGACTAGCTCTCCCACTCACCAACCTGCAACATCCTTGCAACTTCAAGTCACACTTAATTACGCTGATCTTCAGCGACTCAAAGGCCTACCCTTCCTAAGCTTTACTAGATTACCTCAACCTCAACGAGGTTCTCTGCACACACTCCTTGCGGAAAATCTTCAACAACGCTAAGTGTTGAAGTCTTTGACTCTACACACACCAAAGTGCTAGCCTCCGGGATTCTACTGGATCACAACTCTCAGCTTAGCTTGGCCTATGCACTCCTTGCACGTCACTATGCTTAACTCCACCTTCTCGAGGGAAATGAGAATGAAAAAAACTATCTCTACTCGAACCTTCATTAACGTGACTCCTTGCAGAGAATTCAATCGCACTTGCAACAACTTCTCCGCTCAAATTTGAGAAATAATTGAAACTAATTCCCTCTTCCTTTTAGATTTCAATTCAACACCAAATCATACACATAGAATAATAGCAAATGTGTAACAGAAAGTAATATTCAAGGAGCACAACATTCAACACACGTGACACGTGAGAATACCACTCCATGAATCAATCAACTTCTTCATTAATTCAAGATCTATACATGTATTTTCTTCTTCTATAGTTCTTCTCTCCCATGCTCCGGATTCTCTAACTCTTTCCTAACCATGCTACAACATACAAATGATGGTTTCTATATCTGTTTTCCCTCTTGGACTCTAAAGCTTAATAAATCTAAAATTAAATTCTATCTACCAACATTAACTACTATAAATGCATCTGTCTATCTCAGACGAGAGAGCGGGGCGCTCAATATCTAATTACATTTTACCAAGGCTTTCATTAAATGATCTCATTTATATATTTGCACATCGACTTCAAGGGAAAATTTTAAAACTTGTGTTGGACGTCTTCCAGCTTGTCTTTCGCCTATCGCTGGCTCGCTGACGGGAGGTGATGCTCCTGCATCACCACTTTTGAGGTTGGACAGACGTTTTGCAATAGAAAGTGTGAAATTGCACAACGATAACCGGTATGAATTCTCTGCAAGACATGCATTAAAATACACAATATTGGTTAAAGTAGTGATATTCCTCTGCCATTGTCAACGTGCAAAGACATAACTGCACCGAGAGTCGCTATATGTTCATGGCCATACTTGGACTACCTAATATGGTGTATTGTTAATCCTTGTGCGGAGAACCAGCATGGGTCATCGTCTCGCATTTCAACACCTCTGCACATCCACATTTCCAATATTGTGACAAGCTACGTAATTTGCAATATAAGTCAGTTATGGTAAATTTATTTGCTCCAATTCAGGAGGAAAATCCACGTATCTAGAAGCACTATGAAGAAAAAATGTGTTTCTTTTCCGTATTACTGCTCGATAGTTTTTTATTATGGATATTGTTATTCAAAGATACCCGATATATGTGTAAAATAAATTTTAGTGAATTGGTATCATGCTCTTGTCCTTAGGGAAATCACAACTTTGGGATCTATTTTTCTTTGGACAATTTTCTACTAAAAAGTGATATTTCTTCGCCACTTTTGAGGTTGGATGAAGGTTTTCTATAGTCATATCTCCATCCTCCACACAGTTATGCCTCTCACACAACATACAATTGGTCTATTTTCAATACATGTTCTAAGAATTCATAGAATCTGGCCTTCTGCATTCACTTGAAAGTAGTTTTAAATCATTTCCCTTTGCACCATAATCAACATGAATTCTCCACACAATAATTGAAAATACATAGTATTGGTTGTGCCAGCCATATTCTTCTATCAGTGTCGAGGTTCAAAATACATGGTTGCACCGAGTGCCACAATATTTTCATAGAAAAATCCCCCAGACAAACTAGAAAATGCCCATGTTTATGAACTATACATGTTTATATTATAATCAACTCCCCAAAAAAAAAAAAAAAAAAGAAAACAGATGGAACACAGTCCAATGCACTAACCAAACAATCCCAACACCATATGAAAATTCATCCAACCTAAATACAACATTTATCTACAACGCATGCAAAATAAAGAATTTATCCCTAACTTTATACCTGCATTATCTCCACATCATCAAGTAACTGCAAAACAAGAAGAAAAATACAAGCGGACAATAGGGAAACACAAAATAAGAATCAAGACCTAATCTTCCCTGGCATATAGCATACAATTCATATGATTTCTTACACTTTGATGTACATTTCCACAACCCCGAAATTATAATTCTTCCAACTCGCCACTCCCAATGCTTGGAAATATAGAACAACTCTATCTTTCTGAACCATAACACATGACATTGAAGATAAACGCATTAAGAAACCCAAAAAACAAAGTGAACAATACACACCTTATCTCCCTATTCACCTTTGAGTTTTCTTGGCCTACACAGTCTTTTTAACATCCCCCGTCCAACTTGAATTGCATCTGCAAAAACCAGAAACAAAACAAAAGTAGCTACATTATGCATAAAGTAAACTCTATCAAACAACAACAAGATAAACTAATTTCATTTGTCTAAAATACATATATTAGTATGTCATCCAACAAGTTAGAATCAAGACATTAGATGCACATGACTTCTTACCCACTCTCATAGATTTGTACAAGCCCAAAAAACATATATATTCCAAGTCACCAACCGTAGCACTTGTAACTTTGGGAACGACCTTGTCTTCCTGGATTATAACACAGTATACTGTGATCAAACCCAAAGAATTCAACAATTAATTCAAATAAAAGAATTCAATTAAAACTCCTTCTAAGTCGTGAAATCTATCACAGAGAATTATGTCAAACAATATAGAGAAATCCCTTCAAAATTTATGAATCATACTAATTTTAATGAAAAATCGAAAAACAACAACTCATATATATTTATTAAAATATTTATATATATTGTATAGTAAATATATATACATATTTGTTGATTTTTCTCTAAGAGATAATATGAGATTATTGATATTATTACAATGATGAGTGTTCCATATTTAGGAAGCATATGGTGACCATCCATAAAAGGATGCATCCCTTGGATAGTAAATAACTATTTATTATTATTATTACTTATTATGTATATTATTTAATAATCAATAATTATATTATTAATTATTAATCTAGGAGAATGTCTTACGGATGTTGTCCAAACATCAACACTCTCTCTCAATGAGGGAGACATTCTGCATCATGCCAAGTTTGTATCTGAAGTATACAAACTTCTCCCTAGACTCATGAAACATATCTATCAGTCCTTGGAGATGTCTCTCTCCCACCTGAATCAAGGGGAAAATTCCCCTGAGGCTCTCCCTCTAAGCCAACTGACTCTCTCTGAGATCAGAATCACTCTAGGTCCATATGTGATAGCATCTAGCATCTTGAGTCTTTATCATTCCTAGTCAAATCAACATGACTAAGGAGAAATACTACACGTGGGCCATTCACCATAGGTACACCCTTGTGAGTGAGTGTTATCCCAATATTATCTGACACATGGAAAGAACCTCAAGAACCTCGAGTCCATATCACTCCTTGTCATGATCAAGGAAGGACTACACATGGGCCCATTTACCAGAATTACACCCTTATGATAAATGTATCCTATCTCCCTTGGTCTACAACCCAATATAGGACAGGGTACACATGATTCTTACATGGGGAATTGTAGCAAAAGGTTTTTCACACATGGCACTCCCATGTTGACTTATAAAGGTTATTCCCTCCAGAAACACTAGGGTCAACTCCCCATAGTGTATGATGTCAAGGACAACTCCCTTGACGTGTCCTCATCTTCTCTCCAAAAGGGACATGTCCTCATGTGCTCTCCATAAGGGATGTTGGGCTATAATTCCAAACCCACTTATTCCTCTTGGATAAGTTTCCTCACATATCAAATAAACTTAGTCACATAGGAGTACAATATGGACTTCTAGAGGCTACTCCCCTTAGAAAAACTAGGGTCAACTCCCCATAGTGTGTGATGTCAAGGTCAACTCCCTTGACATCTCCTCATGTGATCTCAACAAGGGACGTTGGGATATAATCCCAAACCCACTTATCCCTCTCGGATAAGTGTCCTCACAGATCAACTCAACTCAGTCACATAGGAGTACGATCTGGAGAATGTCTGAGGAAGTTGCAAGCATTAACACTCCCTCTCAGCAAGGGAGGCATTCTCTACCATGCCAAGTGTGTCATGGAAGTACTCGAACTTCGTCCTGGTAAGGGGTTTTGTAATAGCATCAACAACTTTCTCATCTGTACGAAGGTACTGCACTAGTACTTCTTTCCTCTGCACCATGTCTCAGATGTAATGGTACTTGATCTTGATATTTTAACCTTGTAAAATATTTTACTGCAAACATATTTACAATAAAAGAACAAAAAATATAGAATGGAAAATATACACATTACACAGATATTTTTCCCCTAGAAACCCAAATCGAGAAAACCATCGTATTCTATATTCATTCATGGTGATACATTGTTTACAATACAATATACATATAGGAGCCAACAGCATCCAAAACCCTAACCCAATGACATGGATTAGTCAACAACCCTAATTCCTTAACTAGAAATAGAAAACCATAAAAAAAAACCCATGTGCCGAAAAAATTCCCAACAATGGACATGAAAATCGAGGCGACACAAAAAATGAGGAAAAAATGAAACACGTTTCATGAGGCCCCCCTCAAACCCCCCTGTGTGTCCAACGTAACGTTGTAGACACTAGAGCTATTCGTGCAAAGAATATAACACATACCCAACATTATCCCACTTGTTTTTTTCTTTTCATATAAGGGGTTACAGGGTTACATAGTCAACAATCTAGGGTAACAATTCCGATGGATCCTCTACACCAAGAGAACTTCTCAGTGCTCACTGATTTTGTTAATGAATCTACAACATTCTTCAAAGTGTCCACCTTCATCAACAACACTTTCTTTTCTTCAACCATGTCTCTCACAAAGTGATATTGAATATCAATATGCTTTGTCTTTGAATAATAAAACTGGGTTCTTTTCTAGAAAATTTGCACTATGAATCTCATAATCTATCCTTAGAGATTGTTGTACAAACCCAATACCTGAACACAATATTTGTAACCATACTTCTTCCTTACTTGCATGAGTGGTTGTCGTGTATTCAACTTTTGTAGTTGAAAGTACCACTACAACCTATATTTTTCTCATCCAACTAATTTCTCCTCCAAATAGGTTAAAAACATACCCGCTTGTACATCTCCAACCCAGTTTGCATCCCCAAAGCCATGTATTTCCAACAATCTATCCAATCCTGGTCTTCTTTGGTAGCACAATCTATAGCTAGAAGTTCCATACAAATACCTTAAAACCATTTTTATTGTTGTCCAATGCTCCTTCTCTGGTTTTGACATATATCTTCTCAAAACTCCCACTACATGTGCAATGTCTGGTCTAGTAAAGATCATTGCATACATAAAACTTACAAATTCACTCGCATATGGAACAAAATACATGTCCTCCTTCTCTTCTTGTTTCTTGGGACACTGATCCACATATAACTTAACACCAACATGAATAGGGACCTTGACTGATTTACATTCCTTCATATCAAACCTCTGTAATATTGCCTCGACATATTTTCTCGGATTTAACTAGAGTTTTCTCTTTTTATGATCTTTTTTAATTTCCATGCCCAAAATAAAATTTGAAGTACCAAGATCCTTCATGAAAAATTTAGAGGACAAATGAGTTTTCACATCCTAGATAATCTCCTTGTTTTTTTTTATCAGCAACATGACATCCACATACAAGACCGAATAAATCAAATGATCACAAATTAATTTAAAATACACAAAATGATCCTCTTTTCTTCTTGTGAAACCAAGTCCCAGCATATATGTATCAAATTTTTTATACCACATTCTTGGTGAGTTTTTTAAACCATATAGGGACTTTTCCATCTTGCATACCATCTCCTTCTTTCCCTTCACAACAAAGCCTTTTGGAGGCTTCATATAGATTTCTTCTTCCAGATCCCCATGTATGAATGTTGTCTTCACATCCATATGTTCTACTTCAAAATCAAATGTAGATTTTAACCTTGTACAATATTTTAATGCAAACAAATTTTCAACAAAAGAACATAAAAGATACAATGGAAAATATACATATTACAAAGATATTTTTCCCCAAGAAACCCAAACCAGGAAAACCAACATATTCTATATTCATTCATGGTGATACATTATTTACAATACAATATACATATAGGAGCCAAAGACATCCAAAAACCTAACCCAATGACCTGGATTAGTCAACAACCATGTTATAGCAATATTTTACCTCACCCCATGCAACTTGCTTAGAAGGCATTTCCATTTCCCTATGCAGACTTGAAGTCCCCTTTTACACTTCCCAGAGCTAAAAAATCATATTTTTCCACACATATGTTCCCTACAAGTTATACATAATGCATATATGCAGGTTGCACCACTACAACCCATGTACATCGAGTTTGGTGTTCAAAATTAAAAAATTGTATAGTTATAAACTCGATTGGGACAAAATGCACCACTGATCAACTCGTCGTACTCTAGAACACCTATTACACTTCTCATATTGACTACTCTCAAAATTGAATTTTCTAGGGTTTTAGGCTTGTTGACATTTTCTTTGACATTGAACCTTTTTATTCATATTTATAACATTTTCATATTGATGTAATGTCTCATATTAGAAGACAAATATGGATGGTGTACTTGTATATAATATGAGGGTGTTTACAGAAGACATACACTTGGAAAAATGGAATTTATCCATGTAGTGACAGTAGATCCAAAGGGATATTAGATCTAGTGCATTCAGAGGAATCCCAAGAGTGGAGGCAACAATGACGATATCTCCTACAATCTATAACAACTCAAATGGGACATCATCAATGAGAATCCAGGTTTTCATATCAGGTTTGATATTTTATATTGATGCAGCCTAAGAAAGTGTTGTAACTAGAATAAAAGTCTTTAGAATTATATTACTACTATTGCTATCAAATGTTTAGTGACACTTGAATATTGTTATTACAATAATCATCATGTACTAATGATGCACTTATTTACAAAATGAAATTTATCTCTTCTAGGAGATGTTATTGATTGTTCCAGGCAGGTTATCTTGTAAATTCCATGGAGGTTACCTTGGAGATGTTGTTGTTCTTGTTTCTTGTTCCGAGTAGTCTACTATGGAGAAATAATTGGTCACAACACTGGAAGAGTGTTGTTCTTATTTCTTGATATTGTATTTTTTTTTTTGAATCTTGTTTCAGGGAGATCACAAGTGATAGCTCTGAGAAGGAGCTACTGTGAAGATTGTTCTCGTTCTTGTTTTTATTATTGTTCTTATTATAAGAGTATTATTCTTGTCTGTTGTTTTCCATTGTTGTTTCTCTTGTTACGGGAAGGTCACACATGATAGCTCCAAGAAGGATCTATAATGAATATTGCAAGAGGCAACATATTAGATGGTATCTAGCTGAGACATGGACAAGACTATCCAAACATAGATTTGTGTACATGAACATACAAATCCATTTCATAAAGGAGACGAAGACAAAGTCAGAACCTTCTTAAAAGAAGGGTACTTTTGCAGGATACAAAGTATCTAATATGGAGATTAATAGTAAGGAGAATAAGGCTTCAAATATTACTGTACATATCCCTCTAGTTAAGTTGACCACTTTTCATATCATCGGGAAGAGTCAATAGAGCCAGAAGGGCCTACCCATAATCGTTGCAGTGACCCGAAAGAGACCAACATGGTCGCATGATACTTTGTGTATATATTCCATTGATGAGCCATATCATGAGGAGGAAAATATGGATCCACTAGTGGTGAGGTAGGTGGCCCCACCAAGTACCAACTTATAAGGATCTAGAGTTCAAAGGGAGTCATCCCTCAAGATCCATTAGGGAGGAACATCCTCCCCAAGAAAATTCACAGTAGATCATACTTCAGAGGAGGTAAGCACATGCAGAGGGAGTAGATGTATCCCTATATTATATAGACTCAGAGAGATTCAAGATTTAGAGGGAGAATGTAGACTTAGAAAGAGTCAGTGGCTTATAGACTTTCATTCAAAAAGTATTCCTCCTCATATTCAGAGGGGAGAGAGAGAAATATTCCAGAACTAATAGAAAGGTTCCACGATTTGACGAGGCTAGATCGAAGCTTCAAAGGCTTTGAGAAGATATGAGACCTCATGGGAGGATTTCCTTGTTTCAGTAAACTTTCTATAGTGACAGAGGAGGAAACCAATCAAAAGGATTGGGATATGGATTTTGTCTCATTTCCATATAGAGAAAGAGACCCCACAAGTTTTCCATCTATGTAGCGTTGATGAGGAGGATCATTTATTCAAAAACTTCCACTTTTGAATAAGCTTCTAAGAAACAAGTGTGGAAGGATGCCAGGATGGAAGAATATCAGTCCATCATGAATAATGATGTGTGGGAAGTTGTCCCGATAATACAAGGGAATTCATTGGTGACTTCCTAGTGGATGTACAATATCAAGCATGTTGCAGATGAAATCATAGAGATGTACAAAGCCATATTTGTGTCTAGAGGATTCTCCTAGAAAGAGGGAGAATATTATGAAGAGACACTTTCTCTAGTAGACATAAGAAGTGTACATAGAACAACCACAAGATACATGAGAAGGAATCTCATGTATTTGTATTGAAGAAGGCCCACAAGATACATGAGAAGGAGTCTCATGTCTAGAGATTGAAGAAGGCTTTGAATGGGCTCAAGAAGGAACCCAAGGACTCGTATTCCAGAATACACAACTATCTGATGAGCTTTGGGTTTACCAAGAGTGATGCAGATCCCAACCTTTAGTACAAGGCTGAGAATGGTTTCCTATTGATCTTGGTATTGTATGTGGATGGAATGTTTCTAACAAGAGATGAGAATCTCATAGTTGGGTGCAAGAGGGATCTCACCTTAGAGTTTGAGATGAAGGATCTAGGTCTGATGAACTATTTCTTAGGATTGGAGGTGTGACAGAGGCCAGATGATATTTTCCTTAGAAAAGGAAAATATATTGTTGAGATCCTGCAGAGATTTGGGATGATGGAATGCAAGTCCATGGCCACTCCTATGATAAAGAATATGAAGTCCTTAAGTGATTTATCTTCAGATTTGGTGGATCCAACGATGTACAGATATTTGATTGGATCCTTGATGTATTTGGTTAGTACCATGTCATACATATGTTTTGTAGTGAATGCTTTGAGTCAATACATTGTTGAAATAATACATGTACATTAGATGGCAGTGAAAAATATGTTGAGTTACCTACATGGTACAGTTGGATATGGATTGATATATGTCTCTCATGTAGAAATGAAGTTGTAGGGTTATACAGACTCTTACTGGGAAGGGAGTGCAGTGGACCGAAAAAGCACCTCAGGGTGTTTCTTCAGTTTTGGATCAGGTGTGATCTCATGGTTGAGTAGGAGGTAGACATCAATGGTACTCAATACAATAGAGGCAGAGTATATTGTAGCCAGTGTTTAAAGCCGTGAAGTAGTGTGGCTCTGGAAGTTTCTTGCAGGGTTATTTTATATAGAGTTGGAGCAAACTTTGATACATCGTGATGATAAAAATTTTGTGAAGTTGTTAGAGAATCCTAGGTTTCATGAAAAGTTGAAGCATATAGAGATCAAATACCACTACATATGAGACATGGTGAAAATATATGTCGAGCTCTGTTACATATTCATTGATGAGCAAGTAGCATACATTCTCACCAAGCCTCTTTCTAGAGTGAAGTATGAATACTTCAGAGACAAGCTTGGCATGATGCAAAATGTCCACCCTCATTGAGAGGGAGGCTTGATGTTTCTCCTCCAGCCGGATTTCCCCTCCGGCCAAGGGTTTCCCATATCAGTCATGTGAGGTGATTGAGGGAGTAATGTATAGTTGGGTATAGATGTTATGTGAAGTGACTGAGGGAGTAGTGTGTATCCTGGTACAAGTCTTTTTTATGCCATGTGAGGTGGCTAGGGGTGAATATGATATGTATAAAGTCTTTCCTATGCCATGTGAGGTATCTAGGCAGGTGAATAAGACTTGAAGCTTAGCCTTCCTATGCCATGTGAGGTGGCTATAATTGGGCTGGTCATGGGGTCTTGCCTACACTATGTGAGGTGGCTAGGTGCGAATGATACTAATGGGAGAGGAGAAACATTATATCCCGATACAAGTATTTCCTAAGACATGTGAAGTGGCTATGTGTTAAGACTTGTGGAAATAATTGGTTGCGCCATGCAAGGTCACTAGGTGAAAATAATACTTGGAGTATGGTCTTGGAACATGGTATAGCCTTACCTAATCCATGTGAGGTGGATAGGGAAAAGGAATGGGGCTATGGAGGAAGTATTTCCCATACCATGCAAGGTGGATGGGTGTGAATAATATTGCAAGAAAAGAAGAAGGAACATCAAAACATAGTCAGGAGGACTACAGCATTTCTTTTACCACTGACTAATGACAATAGTTGTACCACCGACAATATTGGTAGTTGTGTTATACTGGATGATTGTAGCATATTCATGGAGACCATGGTGGATGATTCAATCTATCGATGGCATGGTAGTAGTTCTCGGCTTCTAGTTGATTGTAGAGTAGTCGATGGACTACCAGAAGAAGACATCCTGAAATATACCTCCCTAGCTAAGAGGGATTGTTGATGTTTTGGTAGTTGGGGGAGGTATTCCCTCCTAGACAACTTTTCTTAGAGAAGAAGAAGATTCCAAGAAGTCAAAGGAAGACCATTGAATACTTTAAGAACACCCCTGGAAATAATAATGTGAAATAGAAGACCATAGAAGAGAATTCGGCCCAAAGGAAATAATAATAAAGTGGATATATAATTTCCAGGAAGAGACGTCGGCCCACAAAAATAATAAAGTAAATTTGAAGAACCATAATAAGAATTTATCCCCAGATAGGTGCCAAGATTAGTATAAATATAAGTCTAAGTCAATTCATTTGTACACTCAGGAAGTTCTCCTTCTACAGTGCGCACTAGGAAGTTACAACTGCAGTTGCAACAATTTCTCTATTTCTAGTCTCTAGTTCTCTTGGAGAGTATGCCCCACTTGGGGAAGGATTATCTTGGTGGATATTGGTTATTTATTTTGTGCACTACCTATGGAGGATTTGTGCTAAGGTTGTGTTTTTCTAGGTATCAGTTCATGTTGTCGTTTCTATAAAAGTATCACTTGCAATAGAAGTAGCAATTGCAATTACTAGTTACCAGTGGCGCCAACTTCGTGGTGGCAGTTTTGTGGTGCTATTTCTAGTGATGCACCTATCTTGGTGCCATCTCTATGGTTTTCTATCTTGGTGCTATTTCTATGGTGTTGATCAATTGTCTACACTCGTTGAGGTTTGACAAGAAGAAGAGATAAGTATTTGTTATCAGGGTTCTTCATTGTTGGTTTCCTATTGTGATTAGAGCTTGTTCATGGTTGTATTGGAATATTCTCTATAAGAAAAGTTGGTTGGTTTTTCCCCGAGTTTGGGGTTTTCCCAGGATAAATCTGTGTGTCTTCTTCTACTTGTTTATATGTTGCTTATATATTTCAATATATGATTATTGAATGCTAAAAGAAGATAAAAATGATATGGTAAATCTAATGTTAATGAAACTAATGAAAATATAAAATTTGATGCTTTAGATAGTTTTTTTGGGTCATGAGATGACTTGAAAATCACGATGATGGTGCTAAAGTTTGGATTCTTGCAGGGGGTGAAAGGAAGTTTTGTTCTGGGAGACATATAGAGTCAACAAAGGAGTCGACCAAGTATTGTTGATAATCAAACTCAATGGGAAGAACACATACCAAGTGAATTGGGTGGTATTTGATCACCTTTGGTATGGAACATTGGATGAGGTAGAGTGCACCTTAATGACGTGAAAAAAATTGTGTGATGACTCAAAGATTCGATGGGGATTGTTGGTTGAGGTTGGCAAAGTATTGGTTCAAATGTGTCTAAGGAACATAATTTTTTTGAGGTGAATCATTCTACTTGGAGCACTTTGGATAGTTCATTGGGACATTTGAGGAGTGTAGGAATGTTGGGAACACTCATCCTAGATATTGAGTTGCATTGAGGTGACTTGGAGAAAGGAGGCGAGTTGAGGAATTTCCTTTGTTTGGAGAATTGTGAAAACATACATATTGTAGCATGAAGAGATCAGTTGGACTTGTGCATTTATCTTTCTTTGGGAAACATGGTTGAGGGTGAATCCTAACCATTTCAAGAAATAGAGTGGTAGACATAGCAGCATGTCGATTGATCATGTAATGAGGAAAAGGTAGTCTGGACCCACAATTATTGGGGTAGATTAGATAACTGTACCATGAAGTGGAAAATGGAGTCAATTTGATGTAGATGACTTTTCTTTTGGGGTGTCTTCATAATACAACAAGGTGAGGATTGACCTTGCCTTGGTTTGAGATGATTTCACGAATTAACTGAATTGCAAAAGGAAGTGACCAGATTGTGCATGAGGGTGTGCAGACTCAAGGGGAGTGATAGTTAAACTGGCCATTCAACTAGTTCACAACTTGGTCGAGTGTAGTACCATGACAATGGGGTCAAGAGTACATATTCAGAAACTGATTCTAAGTGTAGCACTTGGACATTGTGGAGGATGGAAACTTTCCTTAGTCTTGGAATTGGATGGAGTGATATGGATGCCGATAGAAAAGACTAAGTTTGGTCATGAGGAAGAACATTATCATGAATTGAGAATGATGATTGGATTATCTACCCAATTAGTCCAAGGCATGGGGGATAACATTGTGTGTAGACATGAAAAAGTTTGGTTGAAGTATGGGTGCAACAACAAGTTCACAAAAGTTCAACACTTCGACATTTTTAAAGTTTTGGTTGAGGTTGCAACACCAACTGACTCAAAAACGAAAAAAATGAAACAAAGAGTGATCATAGAAGCGATGAGGAAAGGATGGACACTTTCCTTAGTCTTGGAATTGGATGGAGTGACAGGGATGTCGATAGAAAAGACTAAGTTTTCTCACGAGGAAGTAAATTCTCATGAGTTGAGCATGATGATTGGATTAGCTACCCAATTAGTCCAAGGCATGGGGGATAACATTGTGTGTATACATGATAGAGTTTGGTTGAAGTATGGGTGCAACAACAAGTTCACAAAAGTTCAACACTTTGACATTTTTGAAGTTTTGGTTGAGGTTGCAGCACCGGTTGAGTCAACAACAACAACAATGAAACAAAGAGTGATTATCGCAATGGGGCAATGGTAGCTTAGACATTGCAAAAATAGTTGGGGAGGAGATGTCTTTCCATCGTTGTAGAAATTTTGGTCATACACAACTTTGGGTAGAGAGTAGTATTGATAGTATCACAAGTTTTAGATGATTGTTGTGTGAGTTGGAAACTTGGGGTTTCCACTTTGTATAGAAACCTGCAATTTCCACTCTGACAGAATTGGGGTTTTCCAGTTGGCACAAAACTTGGGGTTTCCAACATAATTAGTTTTAGTGGAGGCACGATTTGGGGCAGAGACTTGGAAATCACAAATTTTGTGGATGTTATCGCTGACGACAATGACTTGAGGTGGGGGAGGATGTAATTCCTTGGGAACTTAGCCCGAGTGTGTTCACTTTCACCACAGTTCGAATTGGGTAGACAAGAGGATAGGTACGAATGAAGAGGAAAACATCTTCATATAGTGGAGTTGGCATTCCTTGGGTGCACAACGTGCCAAGGAGCAACTCCACCCAAGGTGCGTTGTGACACAAGTCAAATAACAAACGATTTGATGAAGACTTGAGGGAAAGACTTGGGTGCCTTATCGATGAAGGGAAAATCATATAAGGCATGGGGGGCACACTTAAACAAGTTTGATTGACTCACCTAAGGGTTGTGTGAACCCAGGACAATGAGTTGGTTCGATGGATGGGGTGCACCAACATGAGGGGCGTAAGAAACTTAGTTGTAATGGAGGCATGAGTTGGGGCAGAGACTTGGAGATCGCAAATTTTGTGGATGGTATCAGTGATGAAAATGACTTGAGGTGGGGAAGGATGTAATCCGTTGGGATCTTAGCCCAGGTGTGTGCACTTCCACCATAGTTTGAGTCAGGCAGACAAGACGATTGGTACGAACGAAGAAACAAACATCTTCATATAGTGGGGAGTTCGTGTTCCTTAGGTGTGCAATGTGCCAAGGAGAGAATCCACCCAAGGTGCCTTGCGACGCAAGTCAAATAACAAAATATTTGATGAAGAGTTGAGGGAAATACTTGAATTCTCTATCGATGAAGGGAAAAATTGCTAAGGCATGGGGGGCACACTTAAACAAGTCTTCTTAACTCACCTATGGGGCACACTGACATGAGGGGCACACTATGTCTGGGTGTGTCATTTTGAAGGGGAACGGTGGTTGATAACTCATGGGTTTGTTTGGGTGAGCAGGTCCATGAAGGGGAATGATTATTTATTTTGACATGGGATCACAAAAACGCACAACACCCCAAAGGACACGACAGTTTGTGATGGTGACCATTGGAGAGCCTATAAGAGAACAAGGGCGCACAACCAAGGAAGGAAAGTTTTTCAAGAACTTAGAGACAAGGAAGGATTTTCAATTCTAAGGCAGACGAAGAGCAGGAGCTCCCTCAAGGAGCCAAGTTGCTCCACTTTGGAGGACTTGTGTCGCCTTAAGGAGGAGGGTTTGACGGACAGAGCTAGGAAAATTTCACTTCGGCATATTTTATCCATGTCTGGAAATGCATGTTTGTGGAGGCATGTGTGAGGTAGAACCAAATTTTTTGAAGTATGTGGAAATAAAGAGGCAGAGTATGTGGAAACAAAGAGGAAGAGTCCGTAAAAATGAAGAGGTGACACGTCTATGGTTGGGGGCATATCTGAGGTGCACCACGGGTAGTAGTAGAGACGGTCGTGACAAAGAGTCTTAGTGACGATCTATGTATGAGTGTCTTGGTGAGGGGAGACCACTCATTTGACTATGCCCTATTGTAAGTCGAGTCGATAGTGCTCATTGTAACCATTCTGCAATAATAAAAACTTAGTCGAGTGTTAGGTATAATTTTTTCCGCTAGTTATATCTATGCTTCTCTTGTATTTTTTCGTTTCTTTTGTTTTTCTCTTGGTTTCTCATGGACGTATGCTTATATATGACTAAGTGTTAAAGCATCTAACAAATGTCTAAGTATACAAGAGTTTCACTAAAGTAGGAGTGTGACTCGTTGGTAGCCTAGAATGAAGTATGGGTATGCTCTAGGTGAATAGGCGTAGTCCGCACAAAATAACCTTTATGTCGCCAAGAAACCAAGCGAGAAATATTGTGGTGAAGCACACCTTCAAGAGGTGCACGATCGTAAGGCACGGTGTGGGGACATGACACCAATGAAAAGACACTAATAAAAATAAGATTGCCTCCAACAAAGTTTAACTTTGAAAAACAACACCAAATTTTTGGTAACACACACACACAAAAAAATAGTCAATGCAAAAGTTATTAATAAATAAGGTGACTCATAAACATCTAATTATAAATATAAAGTATTTAATATTTGATATACAAAATTTTACACTATAATTCACTTTAATATGAAATTAAACTAGCAACAACCACTTTATACAAGTGGTTGATATACGCTGATCGACGTCATTAATTTTAAAAGGTGGAAAATGATGTCGATCGACGTATATCAACCACTTTTATAAATTGATTGTTTCTAGTTGATGGTCGACATGCCTTAAGGACTACCATTAATATATTAGTACATAATTAATTTATTAATTAATAATAACCTATTATTAATAGCAACAATCACTTTATAAATATGATTAATAATGAATTAATATTAATAATTAATAATTATATTAATAATAAAACATTATTATTAATAAAAATAATACTTTATGAATAAAAATAAAGTATTGCATTATTTATAATTTATTATAAAAATAAAAATTATAATAATATATTTATAAATAATAATAAAAATAAAAATAAAAATAGATTAGTTATAATTATTATTAATTAGTACAAAATGTAATTATTAATTAATAATAACTCATTATTAATAACAACAACCACTTTAGAAATAGTAATAATAATGATTTATTATTAATAAATATAATAATAACATTAATATTAATATAATAGTAATAATAACGAGTTATTATTAATAAATATAATAATAACATTAATATTTTTTTTTTTGTTTGTTAATTTGTGCAGGACCTGCGATTAACCTGTGGCTTGAGAAACCGCGACTCAGGGGCATCTAAGCCGTCAAAATCACCCGGGGATCGCACCCGGCCTGAGCCACACCAACCCTTAACAGTTATTATTAATAAATATAATAATAACATTAATATTAATAAAGAATAATTATTAATAATTATATTAATAATATAACATTAATAAATACATTAATAGTAATTTATTAATAAAATATTAATATTATAAATTAATAAGAAAACCTTATTTATAATATTTTACATCGAAGCAAGAATCTATCGGGACAATGAGCAATAATTAATCACCTCAGAATCTAAATTTTAATCTGATTGCTAACAATTGAAGATTCTGCATATTCTTAGTGCCCTCCAAAATCAATGAATGCGATTTAATCTTCATAACTTCCTTTCATTTATAAAATGCACCAAGTAACCCTGCTTAATTTCTTAACATTTACCTAATCATATTAAAAAATTATTGTATCACCATCTAATTAAGCCAATGCTTAAATGATTAACCTTTGATAATACTAATGCTTTGAATTATTAGCCACGGATTTTCTCAACTATAGGTGCGTTTCAATTGTCTGTGCGTTTCAGCTATCCCCCCATTCTCTACCGCAGATTTCCAGATTTCCTTAGCTCTCCGCGCGTTTCATCTCTCCACGGGTTTCATATTACATGAGCGTTTCAATTGCATGAGCGTGGTAATAAAAAAGACAGGAGCTGGTCTGGTTGTCGCCTTACAAAAACCCTTTCCCTTGCTGGAGTAACAAGTTAGAGGAGTCGTGATGTGTATCTACCATATCGGTGTATATCTATCATCTCACACCATTTTAAGTCTAGAATTACATCTTTCTCGATCGCTCACCACAAATTTTATTATTGTGCTAGTAATAGTACTCTTTTATTAATACAAATAAAGTAATACTAACATTTGTAATAAATAATAATAATAAACATAGATTATTTATAATTTGTATATCAATAATATATTTATAATTAATAATATTAATAAAAATAACATTATTTAATTATTAAATAAAAATTTAATAAAAATTTAATATATTAGAGTAAAACATTAATAATGCTATAAAGTAAAACATTAATAAAATAAGAATACATAAATAAACAATTCATAAAATAAAATATTTAAACTATATTAAATCTTAAAATAAAAAAATATTAGTATAATATTACATGAAAGTATTAAAATTTAAGTATGAAACCAATAGTAAACTATTTATAGAATAATAAAGTAATACATAAATAAAATAATAATACATATAATAATACATGTATTAATATAAATACATTATTATACTATAATAATGTATTAAAATGTTAAAAATAAAAATATATATTATAATTAATATATTAATACATTAATAATACATAGAATGATGTATTAAGTATTTTTACATTATTAAAGAATACATTATTAAAGGGTTTACTTGGAAAATTCACGTCAAAATGCTAGATTAGAAATATTATTAAAGCAGCAAAGTGACGTTGAAAATGCATGTCTAACGCTTAATTTTGGGAAATATTAAAGTGGCATGGCTATCGCTGAGTGCTAGCACGCCAATGTGACAATGGAAATATTTTGTGATAATGCAACGCTGAGAAAAAATCACACATGGTTAAAAGAAATTGCAAATATATTAAAAATAATATATTAATACATTAATATTATAAAGAAATTATAATTAATATATTAATGCAGTAATAATTAATACAAGTATGTATTAACGAAGGATTTGTACATTATTAAACAATAAATTAATAAAGTATAAATTATAAAAAAGTAAAAACCTAAAAATTGTAAAGTCACAATGTGACGCTGGGGAAATATTCGCTCTAATGCCATTACTGACCCAAAAGCTGCTAGGATGAGGACATAGGGAAATCGATGATGACAAAGGGGAAAAAGTGGGAAAGTTCACATTGTGGTGTCGATAAAAATCTTTTATTCGTGGGATTCATTTACATTTTCATTATAAATATTAAGTTTTAGTTGTGTTGCATTCTTTATGCCACATGTGGATCATGTAATTTATAAATTGCAACATCATAAAATCTTTGACTTATTTGCATCCATATATACATAATATATAATGGTGTGGGTAAGATCATAGCATTGAATTTTTCTTTCTATATATTAATGGCACATGCAGATCATAAAACTTAGAAATTGCACCATCATAAAATCTTAGACTTTTTGCATCCATCACTTCTTTGAGTTGTGTTGCATTGTTAATGCTCATGAACCTTAAAACATTTGTTTTTAGTAAAAAATGGTGTTTCCTTGCATAAGGGTAGATGATGGAGACATTTGCAAATGATGATGATAGTGGGAAAGTGGGAAAAGTTAGTCATTGTGGTGTCGATAAAATCCTTTTATTAGGGGATACATTTTTCGTTTTCACTTTAAATATTAGTTATAGTTGTGTTGGATTCTTTTATGCAACAAATGGATAATGTAATTTATAAATTGCAACATCATAAAAATCTTTGACTTATTTGCATCCATATATATACATAATATATTATGGTGTGGGTAAGATCATAATATCGAGCTCATAGTATTGAGATTTTATCCCTTAGTACATTGTGAATTTTCTTTCTATATATTAATGGTACATGTGGATCATATAACTTATAAATTGCAACATCATAAAATCTATGACTTATTTACATCCATCACTTTTGAGTTGTGTTGCATTGTTAATGCTCATGAACCTTTAAAAATTTGTTTTCGAAAAAATGTTGTTTCCTTGTATAAGGGTAGAAAATGAATCCATATAATAATATATATATAATACAATTAAAAGAGAAATAAAAAGATAGCAATGCATGAAAGAAGAATTTCGAAAAGGTCAAAATGGCATATCATATTTTCAGATCATATTTTCATCCAAAAGGTCATATGATATATGAATATTTCTGAAATTGTTCTTAAACAAACATTTGAATGAAAGTTAAGAAATATAATTCAAAAATCTCTTTTCAAATTTAAGAAAACATAGGTTCAAAATTTTGTAAACTCTGTTCATTACAATTTTACTCAACAACTATATAAAGACTATACAAGTCCATGATAAATGGAAAGCGAGTTTACATCAACACCAATCATTACAAAAATATAAGTTGTAGTTGCAACATTGAATTCTTCAAGTTTAACAAAAAAATGAAATGTATTATCAAATATGTGACACTCTATATGAGTTCACATTTAGATGAATTTTTTTTAAGAGAGTAAAGTATTCTTCTTGTTTGACGATTTTATATAGAGCCCAAATAAATATTGAAAAATATGTGTTGACCATAATCCTAGTTCAGAAAAATACAACAATAATTAGAAGTATAATGTATAAAGAAAACAACAAAAAGTTTGATCAGGCCAAAAACATTTCCATAACATAGATAAAAGGGATAAATATATAGATTAAAAAACATTCATAGAATCCCATAAAATTGTTAGAATCTTACCTTAATATGCAACCAGATTAGTGGCATCGACAACACCAATTAAGATCAACTTGACGATGACCATTTTGTCTATGAAGCTAATCTTTTCTCAAATGTTTTCCTCCTTCCCTATCACATATATATATGCATATATAAAGGATAATTTCCTTTAGCCTAGACAAGCACTGCAAAGATTGATCAAATAATTCGAATGGTTCATAGTGTTGGTTGGTGACCATAGATTGAATGCCATGAAAAAAATCTTCTCTCATGTTACGTTATTTCATGCAAAGTAGAACCAAACTTTAAAGCATCTGAGTTGTCCATAATTGCAGGATAGGAAAAAAAAATAAAAATAAACTATGAGGTGAAATAGAAATAGAATGTGTGTATGGAAATTTTCTTCTATTTGCTTTATGAGTTACAAAAAATATTAGCATGAAATATTACATGGAGGAGAGTCCAACTATGCATATGAGAATCGGATAAACATTTATTTCCATGCGTAATAATATGATTGTTGAAATGTTATTGGTTAGTAATAAATGAATGTAACAATATAAATAATTATATGCTTTTGTTATAGACATAGTAAAAGGAAAATACCAAAAGTTTTAAAACATATAAAAAAATAAAGAAGATAAGATTAATAGAAGAATAGTAACTACGAATGACAAAAAATCAACAAAACAGACACATTTAATGAAGAGATAAAGTACTTACATGGGATGCTACAATGATAAGGAGTGTAATCATTGCGCTTGTTTCTTCCTAATAGTAACATAAGCATTATTTTTCATCTTGGCATAACGTTGAAAAGAGAAAGGTGGAGATATGCGCAAACCATCTATCAATTTCACTCTTGATATGGATGTGGAGGTCAACCCTTGACGCTCTTTCTTGCCTATATCAATAGTAGCTCGATCTAAATTCAACCCTTGTGATTTGTGTATAGTAAGGGCCCATGCCATCTTTAGAGGAATTTGTTTCTGATTTCCTCTTGTAACAGGTGTGATGGGAACAATATTCAAATTATTTTTATCGAAAGGAACACCAATGTACTTATAAAAAAGAACAGTAGTGAACATTGTAAGTTGGGGTGGCTTTGTACCAGGGCTATAGTAAATTTGTTGAATGTAACCAAGTGCACCATTAACTAAGACGGCTTCAACCCACAAGTTACATGTCAACATGACACATTGACCAGGGCATAGCAAAACCTCACATTCTAGTTGATCATCATCAACACCAACAATTTCAGCCCATCTTGTATGCTCAGCTACAGATCATGCAATTGGAGTATTTAATGACTTTAACATTTGTCTATTATGCAAGGTGACCAAATCATTTGTTGGGAACAAGTGAATTTCTGAATGAAATAAACTCCTTTCCACTGGAGGCAAACTCATATCAACCCGTGACATAAGAAGATCCCAATCATCAATAACAGGTTTAATGTTTCTTATGTTACTCAATATTTTTCGAAAAGTGGCTTGCCTTGGAAAATTTCCTTGTTGTCGAAATATTATATCCAAAGTAACAACAATGTTGAAGTTTTTCCATAAAACTTTCCCTGTTGTATTATTTGCATACAAAGGCTTATCTTTGACAGGAGGCAATTGACCAAGGTCACCCACAGGAATGATGGATATACCACCAAAAGGAGAATTTTTTTTATTGGGAAATGCTTCTCGTAATCGAGAATCTATCTGCATGAATAATCTTGGTCCTAGAAAGCTCATTTCATCAATCAAAATATATCGAATATGCCTCATTTCTTCTTGAAATATTACCAATGATTGTCCTTGTAGTGGTCTCATATCTTTGATAAGAATTTTTAGAGCGGAGTGTATTTTGTTTGCATGTATATTAAAAGCATCTATTCATGTGAGAGCGAGTAAAAGCAATGGACTATGGACATTAGATACTGAAGCACAAAGAGCATGAGAAATACAATGAATAAGAAAAGACTTTCCAGTGCCAACAGTGCCCTGTATAATCATGTGAAGAGGTTCACGATGTTCATATTCAACTGAGTGTCGTAATATGATCACAAAGGCTTGTCGTTGTTTCTCTGACAAGGATGTTGGTTCAGGAATTGTGGAAAGAGAATTTTCAACAATATCACCCCTAGATTTGGCAATTTTTAAAAAATATATAGCTTCTTCGGCAACATCATTTGAAACCATCGATTGATCCCAATTAAAGCATATATCAAATTCCCTTTGACCAAGAGTTTGAAGGTCAGAAATTGTGATATTGTTTGGAGGTATCAAGCGAGACAAAACTTGCCATTCTTCAAAATCATCTTCAACAATGGTTTCTTCTTCATGGGAATCTTCATCTTCATCAGCAATATCAAAAGGTGTAGGGGAACGATCAACATGCCATGCTCGATATCGGAAATTCTGCCAAATTTCAATCACTATTTCACTGGAGAGGCCAATATCACTGGGAATATTACGAAATGGTTTGTACAAAAGTAACTCAGTCCAACAGAAAGTCTCAAATTCATCAGAACCCTCACTCGGAATAGAACAAAAATGTGGCCAAAATCGAACAATGGCATGAACATATCTATGTTTCCATGGTTCTTTTTTACATTTTCCATCAAAGGTCCAATATCTTTCTATTTCTATCATAGACAAATGATCAAGAAATGAAGGTCGATTTTGATATATTTCAAGAAAACTATCTAGAGATGAAAATGGAAGGGGATCATTTGATACTTTCTTGAAAACCTTTCTACCAACATTTAAGGAAAATAATTTCCTACTGCAAACAACAAGAGGTAGTTTAAATAACATATGACATGTTTCTTGTGTACCAATGTCACGATCAACAAGGGTTTCTGCAAGGAAGCTTCTGTATGCACACAATACAAGATCTTTTGAGTCGCTTGCATTTGAAATTATACTCAACATATCTTGGTAACTTTCTTATCTCTTTTTTGCCTTGGGAGCATACTTTGCAATATATTTCAAGACAACGTGTCGAGAAACCAGAGGCTGACAATCAACATTAGCGTGCCACATTGCAAGAAGATCAACATTATGAACATTTATCCTAACATCATTTCGTGCAGGCTCATATTTCTTTTTCCCTTTCTCATCTATGAACAATTTTGAATCACCACGAACCTCCCATGGAGCATTGTATCGGCATTTGAGAATAGACCCTTTTTTTCGCAAACAACAATCTACACTGCACTTTTTATGTATTTGAACATGATTTAACAAATGCTCATAATCATCTTGAGAATTAGAAGAGAGAATTTGTTCACTATTTAATAGGCATGGATCATCATTTAAGCTTCAATGAACCATTATGTTTTGTCGATGAATATCACGTGGATTCCATGCTGTTACATATTTATCAAAGAATGTCTTTGCAACGTGCACGTTAGAAGGGTTTGACCAATCCAATGTGTCCATGTTTGGTGCACCTTCCAAGCACAAGAAACCATGTATGTGGGCTGAACCTCTATGTTGCCACTCATACCTAAAAAAAAGTATATATGTTATATAAAGTTAGTATACATATCTAGAAGAGTAAAAGAGGAATGTGAAGGTAAACAAAAAGTAGAAATCAATCAAAACAAACCTATACCAAATGTCTTTAGCTTTAAGATAATTTTTTATGACTTCTTCCTCGAAGATTTCAAATCTTTGATGCATATACATGGCAACAAGATGCGGGTACTGGATGACATTTTGAATTTTTTTACGATGTTCATTTAAACGACGAGAATGTGCATTTTTGGGCATGACATTGTGTAAGCCATGCCACTTTGTGTCAGTTGCACTCAAAGTAAAAAATAATGTTGGACAACCCAACTGAGTAATCATGTTAGTGATTTCAACACGACACTTTGTCCAATAGGCCCTTGTACCTCGAAGAGTAGAACCAAAACACATAAGATGCTAGCCAACTTATTGTCAGGTAAATCAATGAGTTGTTTCCACAAGTCTAGAATTGTTGTAGGTGAGTTGTCATGTATATTCTTCTTTACAAATACTGTAGTAGTTGCTTGGCTACGATGATGCATAATCATGTTCAATAAGAAATACTGAAACCTTGGATGGCTTCCAAATCTCTGATCAAAGAATCTGAGAAGATGTAATGCATATTCATGCAGTTGAATATTACAAATACGAGGATGCAACCAATCAGCCTCACCAGTGGGGAATAATGTGGGGAAATCCATGTCCAATAACTCTTCTGTATTATATTCATTGATGGGAGACAAACCAATGTCTATCCAGTCTAATCGTTCAACAGGTGTGGAATCTGCATTTTGAATTAATGTTCTTATTTCTTCCATTTGTTTCCCTTCATTGGGTAGTCGGGCAACAAAAGATGAAGGATGAGCATGCAAATGATCAGGAGCTAGCTCTTGATTGTCAAAAACATTACTCTCTGTTTCTTGAATATCACAGTCAACAAATTTAATCCTACTTGACACATTTGTTGGCCTTTCAGGGAGAGAATCAAGTGAATCCATGTAGATTTGAACATCCATGTAATATTTATCCATTTGAATTTTGTAATGCAATGCATCCAAAGCTCATGATCTCTTTACATAGAATTCATAATGTTTAGATTGTGCACCACGTCTCCTAACAATGAGGATGTCAAGATCTTAAACACATCATGGAAGGTTTTTTGCAATCGTGGAAATATCTTGTGGAAAGGTAATTGTGTGACCACTATATTTATATTGCAAACCACGAGCATGTGTCACTTGCAGTATTGGATTAACCCTTGCTATTAACATCTCTTCAACTTGAGTAAGAACATTTAGAACATGAGGTTGGTCACCTGGATCCATGTTATTCCATCGAGAGAAACGGTGGGAACCTCGCTCATATTTGCACCTTTTGCACATAGGACCTTCAAACCCTCTCAGAACTTGGATTCGAGGATAAGATTCATGACAAACATGGCACATGTGCACAATGGAGAGGCTATCAATCTTAGCTTGAAATGTTTTATGAACTTCGATCATGTTGGTATGAAATTGATGGGAAGTAGGTTGATTCACTTGATGGATATGAACTCTAGATAGTAGAGCATGTTCAGGACCAATGTTAGAGCCCCTACCCAAATTTGGTCCAAGAGGAATTGTTGCATTGCTTCCAACATTTCTTTCCCTTGAATTTATGGAGTGCATATCTCCATTTTGATTGCATTGAATGGTTTCCTAGTAAAAAAATATATTAAAATATTAATTTCCAACTTAGTAACTTACAAGAGAAGGAAAAATAATAAAAAAAGGAATGCAGATGAAGAACAATTACATTAAAATGTACATAAGATAGTCGTGGTTGACATGGACGAAGGTTATGAGAAGGCTCCCCTTGAGTTTGAACATGTGTTGCTGGAATATATTGGTCGTTGATTTCTATACCTCTATTGGAATGGTTAGTGTGTTGCAAATAAGGAGAAAAGAAAATGTTAATTTAGTAATTTTAGTAATCTATATATCGAATGTTGTTGAAGAAATTTGACAAAGAATTATGGCACTCGAATACCTTAGTTGTTCCAAGTGAAATAGTTCTAATTGATTATGTTGGTGGATGGATATTAGCTAGGAAATTTGGGAGAGGAGACACACATCCAACAATAGCAGGTAAAGGTTGAAAATTATCAACCAAATTGGCAAGAAAATTACTGTCACCCACAAATTCAGATGGCCCTATATTTTGGATGTCTTTGACAACTCTTCCATGAAGGTTTTCCATCCTTTCTTCATGCTGCAATCTAGGAGTTCCATTTATAGAAGACTGAGGGTTCTCATTTGAATCAAAGTTTTGAACATGATCATATTTTGGAATATGAGAAGTTTCCGCAATGAAGACAACATTGTTATGAGATTGTGGAGCATAAGAAATATCTAGAGTATGAAAATATTGTGGGAAAGAAACATCAACAGGTATTGTTGTTCGCATGATAGCAGCTAAACTTCGATACTTACGACTATCGAGAAAATCAATTTCAATATTATTTCGAGTGGTTCTTGTATGATACAAAGCTCTTCTACATTCATTTACTGCATCTTTGTTTTGTTGATATCGTAAATGATGAATTTCATTTCTCCTCTCACATGTTGTCGGATAATGAGTTCATTTCATAATATGTTTACTTGTGCCTTCAGTAGACATTTCTACAAAAGGAAAACATACATCATGATTAACTTGGCATATATTGTGCCTTCAGTAAACATTTATATCTTTAGTAAAAAATCTTTAGTAAACATATATTGTGCCTTCAGTAAACAATCTTTATATCAATCCATATGACAATGATATGAAAGTGAAAATTATCATAATTGATAATGGAATATGAACATTTCTAAATCAAGTAAAATATCAAATATAATCTTAATGGTGAAATATGAAAGTCAAAAATATGAAAATCTACAAAGGAATATCAATATTTTTAAGACAAGTACAACGAAAAGTAGACTAAGCCAACAAATCTATTCCCAATGGTGGAATGTCATCAACAAAATCCATGTTTGGAAGTAGTGGGAAAACATTTTCATTTTCAATGAGATCATTGCATTGGCCTTGAAATGGAAATCACAACCCAGAGTTTTGTAACATGGATACATTTGTGATATTTGTTGGGACACAAGAACCGGTCATCAAATCATAGAACATGAGTGGAACTCCATTGTTATTGCACATCATCACTATCCCGTCCACTGTTCGAAATGGAAGATATCCAGGAAATTTTATATTTATGTATGTTGAAAGGTGTTGCAACAAATCCCATTTGAATCCCCAGTCATCCTCAAAACACTCCAAACTTCTTCAATAGTTGGTTGACCAAATATAAAATTATCCACTTCTTCAATAGACGAAATAGAGGTTGAACCATAATTTATGAGGCATATAAGTTGATATTTGTATAATGCCAATGGCCTCGGCAACTGCCTCTTTTGGAGGTTTAGTGCCACCATAAGGAATGTTTGTTCTCCTCCACACCCTGCCAAGACTGCTGAAAATGAAATACTTTGATTGCATGTTGTTTGAAATATGTTTCAAAACAACCCATCCATATTTTCTAGCACTCACATTCTCCAAGAGTGTAAAGAAACCCAACTCTCAATATAGAACCTATGATTTTGAATGACTTTGTATGGATTCATCACAAAATAATTCTTGGTAAGGGAGCATGTTGTTGGTAAAGACAAAAAAATGGATCAACAGGTGCATTCAATTGTGTAGGCTGGAATCTATAAATGGCACATGAAATGACAAACTCAACTAGTTTGATGAAGGTATCCTCCAATGAAGTAACCTTCCTCACCATAGAGTAAAGGAATTAGAAAACCAAATTGATTGCACAAAAGTAGATGACAGTGTGCGAGGAATTAAGGGGTTTGTATAATAACATTCCTGTGTTTACAAATTGTTCTAAATGTTATGCTTGAAAAAGAGAATAATAAAATATCAGTTCCAAAATCTGGAATGGCAAACTACTCCATATGGCTGGATCCATATTGATGTGAAGAAGTTTCCTAGCAGTGAAAAAATAGGAATAAAGTGAATATAACTTTTATAAAATAAAATCTAAAACATAATGTGAAAAATCATTAGACCACTTATAGGCATGGAAATTTTTATTTGAATATAAATTCTAGGCATAAGTGAATATAAATCAACCACTTGTGAAATATAACTTATAGGCATCAAGTGAATATAAATTTAATAAAATCAAATAACCATTCTACTAAATGCAATGAAGATGACAAACTTATATCAATAGAAGATGACTAATATAGACAAACTTATATTATTTTAATGTTTTAAAACCCAAAACTACCATGGAGTTGATAGTTTTGGGCTTTAAAACATTCATGAATATTAATGCATACATAAAGGCATTGGAGATGCTATGGTCTAGGGTTTTATCTTTTTTATGTTGAGGTTTTGTGAATATTAATAAAAATATGAGTGCATTCCTAACACATGTTTATAATTTTCTAGCATTTTTAAAAACTTCAGTTATAAGCTCTAGCATATATAATCAAACTTTTAAAAATATGATCAATAAAAGAATATGGTGATCATTTTACCCTCTACTCACTGATTTCACATAAAAAAAAAAATAGGCTATTCATATATAAAAAAGGATATTCACATATAAAAAAGTTTGATGAATAAAAAATTGTTTATAAAAATATGAAAATTTAAAAATATAAAAAAAACTGTTTATGCAAAATATGAAAAGTTTAAAATATTTCATTTTTTTATATATATTTTACATATATAATCTCACCAAAATTACAGTCAGTTTATGGCTAAACTCAATTTCATTTAATTTTCAATGCTTTGATATATAGTTTTTCCATTCTCTTTTCTCTATAGCCATGTTTCCATTTACAATCTCTGTATGGAATGGAGTACATTTTGGCATTGAAAAGGGGGTTTTTCATGTAGGTATGATGACCATCGTAGCCAAGCTTTAAGGGTTGTCGCTACATTGATTTATTTGGACGAGTCCTTGGTGAAATATTTGGTTCTCATAATGCATGATCCAATTGTTTATGTTGTATTGATTATATAAAATAAACCCTGTATTGAATCAGACCAAGCGAATCACTGTATAAATATCAAAAGAAAACGATACATTGTTAGATTTACAGATGATGTATTGATTAATTGATATTAAGAAATGACACCAAGTGGGATACCTTTCTTCAAAACCCTCACTCACCAATGTTGTCATAAAAGAAAATTTTGCAAATACTTCTTCATAAAGAAGAAAAAACCTGAAGTAATTAAATGGTGTAATGATCCACGCTGATGGGTGTTGAATGAGGATTACCCAGAACTGAATATGTTCATTTGATATATTGATCCGAAAGTGCCTATATTTTATAATCGATTATAACTTATACATCTCCGATCATCGATTATTCTATGATCATCTCCTACATTGAAATGGAAACGAGTGTGATTAATCCTTCTAGATGGAATTTATTCAATATTTATTCAATAGCACACAAAAATATCCAGTAGCGCACAAATTTATATGTGAATAACGCACAAATATATCATAAATCAATACATAAAGTCCACGGAACTTTTTTTTTCAACGAGAAATTTACTCGATTTATATTAGAGATAAATCATTTACATCACAAGCAGCCATTAAGAATTAGATCCCTGAGACCCAGCTGGATTTGACCTCAAGACCTCCTCCAACACTTGGAGAAAGGTACTTGTCGTTACCAACCGCGCTGTCTCACAGGACAAGTCCAGGAACTTTATAACTTTTTTATATGTGAATGGATTACCTTTAATATACTTATTTCGTTTAATGGTGCTAACGTTGTAAGCCTGTAAGCCATTAATATTAATATTACAATACAGAAGAAAAAATGGGTGCCGCGCCATTAATTATATTAATGGCTTACACTGCAAATTAACATAATCTAATAAGTATCAAAGCAAATCAACATAATCTAATATCAAAGCAAATTATTAGTTGAACACTGCCAAATAATCAGCGTAACGTGTGTTCAGATAATCAACATAACCTCTAAGATAATCAGATAATCATTATTTTTTTGGTTCATCAACATAACCTGTCTTTTCATAATCTCTAATTTCCATATTCCACCAGTCGATAGGGTTTCGATGGAAAAATGGAATCTAGGGTTTCAATAGCTCATGAAAATTTGATATTGAATTGTTTTATAATAATCCATAAATGGTATAAATGATGAGAAAATGACATCGATCCACGTATAGTAATAACAATGAATAAAATAACAATGATTTTTTATATGTGAATAGTTCGCCTTTAATATACTTATTTCATTTAATGGTGCTAACGTTGTAAGCCTGTAAGCCATTAATATTAATATTACAATACAGAAGAAAAAATGGGTGCCGCGCCATTAATTATATTAATGGCTTACACTGCAAATTAACATAATCTAATAAGTATCAAAGCAAATCAACATAATCTAATATCAAAGCAAATTATTAGTTGAACACTGCCAAATAATCAGCGTAACGTGTGTTCAGATAATCAACATAACCTCTGAGATAATCAGATAATCATTATTTTTTGGTTCATCAACATAACCTGTCTTTTCATAATCTCTAATTTCCATATTCCACGAGACGATAGGGTTTCGATGGAAAAATGGCACCTAGGGTTTCAATAGCTCATGAAAATTTGATATTGAATTGTTTTATAATAATCCATAAATGGTATAAATGATGAGAAAATGACATCGATCCACGTATAGTAATAACAATGAATAAAATAACAATGAATAAATTGGACTGATTAAAGAAAAACAATAAGAAAGGTTGATGTGCCAGAATGATTATCCAGTAGAATGAAAAATCATATGGTTTGACCAAGTTGTTTCAAATCCTGTCATCCATGTTTTCATTTTTCGCGCATTCAGATTGCTTAAATATAACTCGTTTTCTGGCTTTTCTCAGATTCAGATAGCGGCTTTTGGCAGTGTTAATCTAATATCAATATGATTTGAATACCATTTTATGAAAGCTTTTCATTTGCAGGGACTTAATAAAACCTATCGACTCACGACTCTAACGCAGTCGCCATCGGCTGGCGGTGATATCAACGCCGTACAGAAAGCCAATCCCGAACACCCGAATTTTCCACACAGGACTACAAGGGAGAAATGGTGAAAGACGCCATTATTCCTAATTTTACATTTTTTCAATCAAATTTGTCTAATCCGTAAAGTATATCCTACCGATACGATTTTGTCATACAGAAAGTTATCACAATCTGATCATTTTTTTAAGCTTGTGGGTGTAATTATTCAAAGATATGGATTGATGGAGAATTTAACAAAAAAATTATAAGATCAATTCATTACACAAAATTTAAATTATTGTTATTTTTAAATTTGCTTATAAGTTTTGTCAAAATTATGATCGGAAAGAAAAAATTTTAATATAAAATTAACTTACTCCAATCATTTTTGAACTCTTGGAAGGTTTACGTTTTACTTCATCCATTGAGTTGGCCCTGAATCTAAAGTGTTCAAACGTATCTCCTCCAATGTGTCGCATCTCGAGCGTCGTCATCCATTGTAAGGGCCTTGATCAGTCCTCTCTCTGCAGGATCCTCTAAGGGAGCCATTTTCTAAGGAACTTTCCTAATTCTATATTGGTTTAAGAAGGTATGTCAACAATGGTTGGTTGATGCTAAACTATAGTTCACATGATCCACTAGCTATGGGTACACTTATTTTTTTTCTTTTCAATATTCAACATTTAAATATAGAGTGTTATCTAAATTACACTCCTCTCCTACAATGGCTCACTCTAGGTTTTGGAAAACATATGAAAAGATTGAACATTCATTCTTTTGGGAAGGCATGAAGATATACATTTTCATCTTTATGTAAGAATGCAACATTTTCCAATAGCACAAGGGGGTGATGGTGAAGCTTCTAGGAGCATTATAACATTTATCCATTCTAACCATTGTGTAGATTAACATTTCTTTAGATTTCATTGTGGGATCACCAAAAGAAGGAAGCAAATAAATGATCATGGTATTTGTTGATTACATTTCTAAATATTTTTACTATTCTTCCTTATAATGTTCATTCAAGGCTTTTGAAAATCATCACATGTATTCATGGAAAATATTTTTAAACTCTATGGAATATCTAAATCAATGTGAGTGATCATGACCCCACCTTCATTAGCAACTTTTGGTAGGAGTTTTTTTTTATTCAAGGTACCCAATTGAATCTGAACATCACATATCACACACAAATAGATGGTCAAAAAAAGTAGTCAACAAGTATTTGAAAGCTTATTTACATTATTTTTCCTCAAATTAGGCCTCATGGGTTCAATGGTTTCCCTTGGTTGAAAGGTGATAGAATACAACCTATCATGGTGCTACTTGTTACCACTCAAACTCTCTCCTAAGAAGAAAAGTCCTAATCCCAATAAGAAATCCTAAAGGAAACTCTAAACAAGCAAGCCACCCACTATCATCTTAATGGCCTTTCCCCACTCTTTGATCTAATTAAAACTCGAGAGAAATCTTAATAAATTACTTTAGAGTCAACATTTCTTTTTTAACCCTTAGGATCATTTCACATAAACACATAATAGTATCAAAAATAACAACAGCAGTTGGCACCAAATAATTGGTCACCCAAGCATATTATATTTTATTTCACTTTTCTTATTAGGATTGTTTTAGAACACATTATGATCAAAACTTTGTAAAAATTGAGCATTGACTATTCATCTAACGGCAAAATTGAAGTCCAAATTGCTTTTAAGGTGAGTTGATATAGGATCAAAGTAGGCCTTGGGACACCCTTTAACATCATTTTGATTCAAGCCTTTAAACTAGCAAAATAATCAAAGAAAACTGCGCCATCTTACCTTAAAAACCGTTGATTTAGTGAACATATTGACGATTCATTGAGTGAGTTATTCAACTTGTATTATTATTCATGTATCCGGTGAATGAGTGTAGAAAATTGGTTCCTTAAACACATTACATCATTCAAAACATTGCATCGATGATTCAAATAATAAAATCCTTGACCTGATTTCAAGGAATGAAAGAAGAGCAACTTAACAAAAGACATTAGGTTGTTTCAGCAAGTCGTTCCATACTTTATGCCATCGATTTGTCATATGCGAGGATTTAGATCATGTAAAACATGAACCGTTGGTCTTTAGAAAGTGTTAAATTCAAATATTTGAGCCTTCAAACCTTTTTATATGTCAAGTGTGATAACATCATTCAAAGCATAGCATCAATGATTCGAATAATAAAATCCTTGTTAGACCTGATTTCAAGCAATGAAAGAAGATCAATTTAACAAAATACATTAGGCCATTTCAGCAAGTCGTTCCATACTTTTTGCCATTGATTTGTCATATGAGAGGATTTAGATCATGTAAAACATGAAAGTCGTTCCATACTTTTTGCCATCGATTTGTCATATGAGAGGATTTAGATCATGTAAAACATGAAACGTTGGTCTTTAGAAAGTGTTGAATTCAAAATTTTGAGCCTTCAAATCTTTTTATATTCCAAGTGTGATAGCCAATGATTCAAACAGGGATTACTCAAAAGCCTTTATGCCACAACTTGTAACAATTTTGATGTTTGAAGCACTTAAAATGAATGAGATAAACTTCAATGAAAAAAAGTTATGGATTTTTTAAACTCATTCAAGTTTACTCATGACTTAGATCTACCTAAAGACTTCAAAGTTAAATCAAGATCCAAGTTATTTTATCTAGCTAAATGTTTATTGAAGGAATAAACCAATGGTTTATGTGTAAATTGTTGAGAGATCTAAAACTTGAAGAATGTTTTTTTGGAAATTTATTCAAATCTAAGTTAGAGATAAGAGGATTTAACCATCATATTGGAACTTTAGCAATCTAGATTTAAAGAAAAAAAAAATTGAAACTCCTAGATTGCAATAAAACAAATAAAACAAAATTTAAAAGCTAAGTGAGCGAGAAAGAGAATGAAATAGACAAATGTCTGACTTTCACTTAGGTTTTGGGATCACGCTTGGCCTTTATTGAGGCTTGATTCTTGTATCAGTCTTGGGATTCTAGGCAACCATAAGGCATGCCTAGTAAATTCCCCCAAGAGACACTTGGATTCTCCAAGATCTGGTGGAGAGAAGAGTGCTTTACCAACTCTTTCAAGTAGAAAG
>SNQJ01S0011398.1:66364-95780 GCA_010110895.2 Picea sitchensis
ATGGGGGATAATGACCATCCTTTACCATGCGATGTGGGTCCTATGATGGATCGATGGATAAGGTTTGAACTCAGTTATCTACCAACCAACGACTGCCCTTAACCCCAACTTCTATATTCATCGGCGATCACCCCATTGTCTTTGGCACTCCTTGTTTGCAAGAGTCACATGGAATCCAACGATGGAGATCCCCTCGCCCAGCCGCAGATCAACAGACGTCATCATGTTGTCGATGTTTGATTCGTTAGAATTTTTGGTCAACATGTATCCTTTCCAACCCATCACATTTCGTCGATGATACCTCAACAAACCATATCTCGTTGTTTTCACCTCCCCAATCAGATCGATGGTTCTCAGTTTTCCTCTTGACAAAACCAGGTTTCAACACCAGTTTTCCTCTAGTACATGATGGTTGCCATGCTAACGAGACTCATGGAACTGATATCATATCATGGTCACCGCATCACTATGCCAAAGGGGCAGGACATGTGGCATAAACATCAATTTTCATGTGGACCTCCATGTGGACTTGATGCGGCATACACGTCCTTACATATGCACTCGGTTTGTACGTTCAAGTGTTGACACATGTCCACTTCTCATTAGATCAGGTATGATGTCTGACGTCATCCCTCCCCCTTGATTACTTAACCAAAACTATAGAAATATACAACTAGAATTTAATCCTCCTTGTTCCCAAATCGACGGCCCTCAATCGCTCTCAAAACTCCTCTCGTCAAATTCCCTTCCATTTGGATCAAATAGTTAGGATTACTCTTCATCTATGTAATGACCCCTGTCGTTACAACAACATGCACCGCATAACAAGTACAATTATTATTTTTAAATAGGAAGGTAACAACGACAAACAGTCAATCAATGCAACTCAACGACGAACACAATGCACACAATTCAGGAAACAAACAACATAACAACCTAGCATATTAGCACATCATGCAGTTGGATGCAACATATGAAAATAAATCAGACCAAAATAAAAACCGAGGCGTGAGAAGTGATATAACTTCTAGGGTCCTTCATTTAATCACGCATACATCATGGTAATTCTTAGATTAATTGCTAACATAAAACCATTAAATACTTTTGAATCACTAACCTAAACAAAGACATTATTATATTGATAACATAAAAAAATAAACCTTATTAAAGTAGATAACCATTCTTCCATCCATACAGTCGTTAGCTTAACACGCTATTCAAAAATTACAACCATTATTAATTAATTAGCACATTCCTCATATTAAAAGTTTACTGGGTTACTCAGGAAATTCAAAACGTTGCTGAAGTAACCTAGAAATAGTTGCAAGCAAGAAATGTTCGCAATGTCGCTACCAAAAATACTAAGGATACAAGGGTTGGGTCCATAAATTACATTAAACTTAAAGCATAGGTGAAGGGTTCTAATCAATAAATCCTTTAAATAAGTGATAATTATCTTAGCTAAATTGATATTATCGAACCTCAATAAGAATACTCATGCAAATGTTTTCAAAATTTCCTTAGGGGCTCGAAACACAAGGTTTGCATGTAGATTATAAAGACCTTAAGGAACAACAACTTAGTTCTAAAAAATAAATTCAATTTTTAAATATGTAGGAACCAAACACCCTAAGGAAGGACAACTTCTGAAAAAGGGTTATTAATTTGACGGCTTGTAACCTGCCAGAAGGTAATTAGAGGAGCTGCAGAAATTACGACTGTCTAATTCCATTTAAATCTATCCAGTAGTAATTGAGTCTCGCATTTCCCCAAACGTAAAGATAAAAATGTATTATAATAATCTATAAAAAGGGTGAAGTGTGTGCTAGCTATCACATGCACCCTTCGTTGAGATACATGCAAACTGACATCTCTTCCATAAACGCAAAATCTGAAATAACCGCAATTTATGTCAAACACAAAAATCGCCTTCAACCTGACATCTCTGCCCTAGTAGGTTGTTGGAAATAATTTTCGCTGCCATAATAATAACCTAAAACATTTAGAATTTCAGAACACTGTCTATTCTAACTGCTCAATAATTCTCTGTGTAAATGAAAATCGCGTTGTAGTTTTTTCCAGCAGTAACAATTTCACGATTATATTTATAATATAAATTGTCTTACATCGCTGAGATATCAAAATAAAAAACCCTTTCACATGGATGGTCTCCAGTGTATGGATTTGATCTGTACCCTGAAAAGAGGCCAATGATCGTAGCTAATGCGGAATTTATGATAGAACAAATCCTTTAGAAAAACCAGTAGTCCAATATCATGTGGAATTACAAAGGCAAGAGAAGAAATGATATTCAAAACTAATAGTGACCAGAATGGAACCCAAGATTTGATGGAATAAAATAATTTTATGAGTATGTTTATAGCATTGTAGTTATTTTAAAGGGAAATAAAACTCTGCATAAATTAAATCAATCTCGGCGTAAAAATCTCTTAACCCTTAAATTTTAAAATATGTGTGAGTGGTTAGAGTATCGAGTGATATCAAACTCATTTTGTATTTTATAAAAATCACTGTGTAGTATTTCAGGGTAAAAAAAACTCTGCAAGATTAATCAAACTCGGTGTAATGAAGGATCCAAGGATAAGTAACATCTGGGCGGATAAAATATGGATCTCCTGGGAAGTCAAGTTTAAGGATATTGTTCTAGTGTTCAGTTTAATGCTGTTCTTTCCACTACCCGCTAAGAATGGCATTCATTAACACTGTGCATGATTTCTATTACCGGAGGAATGACTATTATCTCGTTGGTGGGGGGGAATCAAAATTTTGGCTGCGACTGAATGAGGAAACCCACCGAATCGATGCATTAGGTCGACACATAAATTAAACAAGATTTGGCAGTTCCAAAGTCAACTTGAAGAATTTCTACGGGCATGATTCATTCAATCTCCTTGAAGAACATTTGGGGATAATCTAGTAGTCAATTCCAGGACTAAGTTGTCTAATTTTCTTCCATCGTGCTTGGGTGTAAACTGAGATTTTACTGTCAAGATTGTGGAKATGGGTTAGTGTAAATAATCTGAACTGAGGATTTTGAACTTGTGTAAATCTAGTTACAGTTTGGGATTTCATTAAGATTTAAGGAAATTATTCTTAGAGGAGTTGCAAAGTATGCGATGACATTGAGTAGTCAATTTTTTTTCTCTTGCAATGCAATGCCCTGGTAATGGAGTTATGATAATAGTGATATTATTCTTTGTACTCGGAATTTGTAGATTAAAACTATTGGGAGGGATGATCAATTTCAATACCTAAATTCCCATACAACATTCATTATCAAACTTACTAAAAGATATGGATCCACTCCTCAAATCTGTGTAGGAATCAAATGTATATTAAGCTCGAGAGCGTCTTATAATTCTGATACTAATCAATCACAAACAGAATGATATAATTAATTTTCAACTATACTTAACTGAACAAAAATACAAACCGACTAATAATATCACTTCTTTACTATAGTTAACTGAACAATAGAATTACAAACTGAATAAAAGATTAGATTTAAAGCATTACTATGAAAAGATAAAATAGTGTCAACTGGAATGCTTCATCATCATTATAATCTCATACACAGGATAATTTGATCGAAATATAACAAAATTTAATTATGCGTACCGAATCTGAAGACAATGATCTCGTAGACATTGTCTCGCGTGTTCGCTCCATCTAGATCCCGCTTGTCGACCGATGAGACCTCACCGGTACCTCCCAGCCAACGCTAGGGGTACTCTTCTTCCCTCTGATCCCCCCGAGCCACAAAGGGGCCACGCACACAATACCATAGAATGCTATCTCCCATATCGCCTCGCAAGGTCGAGCTACCACTCATTTCCTGAGCTGGGTATCCCAACTCCCATAAGAGAAAACTCAGTCAAGATAAAATTTCGGCAACATAACTTTACGCAATCCAAATGTGATCCATACTCATCCTCTACCATCCTTTTTATAGATTTTTCAAGTGATTAGTTTCCCAAACCCTCATTAGATTGCTTTTTCATTTATTTAATTAGGAAAAACCTTCCCCGTACACATGTTGCTCGATCCCCTAGTTGCACCAGAAAATCAATTTATTAATTAATTAAATTTTCCTATTTTCCTCACCCACCTAAAATTGTTCCTAAAAACTCTCCTCGGTGTCCCATTATTCCCTTACAATTATTAAATGACTTATGCCTTACTTAATTCCTAGTTGAGTTCATAAATAGAAAGTTCCAAAGGCTAGATTCCTTACTAAGTTAGACATTCCCCTTTTTCTTTAAGTTTCCCCTCTTATTTAAGTTTCCCTTTTTCTTTAAGTTTCCTTTTTTCTTTAACTTTCCCCCTTTTCTTTAAGTTTCCCTTTTTCTTTAAGTTTCCCCCTTTTTAACTAAGTGCAGAATTAGCAAGTTTAGACAAACAACCATTTACCCCTTTTATTAATTAACCTTTATTAAAATTTCTACTTTAATTATTAATGCTAGAATTTTCTTTACCCCCCTTTCTTGTTACAAGTCTAATTAGTTTTTTTTGTTCAAAGGTTCTACTTAGACCTAGGTTTTTAAATCACTAGGCTTGGCGACAGTTCTTAAGAAAAAAATTGTTATTGAATTTTACTCATCACAACATTCATTTTAAGGCCGACCAGGTCCTATGGAGGCATAGTTTTCTAGGCACTAGGTTTATTAACTTACCATGGTTAACATCGCAACATGCCCTTCAGGATGCACTATGTTCTCCAAGGGTGCCACTCACCTCTTTCTTTTTTATTCGTGCAACGTGCCCTTCAAGACACACTACGTGTTCCAAGGGGGCCAATCACCTCTTGACTGAATTTGGTAGACGTCAAACCCCTAGAGTCAATACTTCGTCAGGTGATCTTGTGGGAGACTAAGGGCCTCTAAGGAATAAGGACCCTGCCCTATTGCACACCCCTTAGAATCATCGTAAGCGACTATCACAACCTGCCCTCACGACATCGTGGGTCTTCTCGAACTAGGTAATCGTTAACCTACAGTTCGAGCCATGGTGGGAGTGCTAGTATGTTGCGGCAGGGCTGCTACCACACCTCTCCCTCAATGTCTCTGGTTGTCGTGTGTGACCCCTTTAATCCAAATGTGTGTGTGTTTGGCAAGCTATTGTCAGCCTGCATCCATCAACGAAACATTTCAGTAATAACAATCAACATCAAATATCTAATCATATGTACATATGTCACATCAACAACATTCAAACCCTAAAAGTCCACTCCCTGACTCGATCCAGAGTCCAGGAAGTTTCATTGATGCCTCAACATCCTCTAACGTCCAGAGTCCTGCACACTCAGGAGAACCCAGTCAATAGCACCTGTTGATGTAAATACAACAAAATAACATATCATCAAATCCAAAATATCTCATAATCATAATCAAAACAACCAATAGTATAATGACCTGGATCACTTGCACGCAAGTGTCCTCAAAGAATAAGTCCTCTCATTGCACGCAAGAGAAGGATGTTACATACACCCCCTCTCATTTTAAACATTGTCCCGAAGTTTCATAGTATGTAAGTGTCGAAATAAAGTGTATCACAGTATCAAATGTCTAGCTAGCAAACAAAAATGGAAACTGTTGATGCATATCATATGCATCATCCCAGGTCACTGAGTGTGGACTATATTTGTCCCACTTCGTTGACCTGATCTATTGTTCGACACCATATCTTTCGAATGCGATGGTCCAAGATGCGGATTGGCTCCGCCGTGAGAGCACCCTCATTCGATACCTACAAGGAACTCATGTCAATAACACGTGTAGGATCACTAACATAATGTCTCAAAACAGATACATGAAAAACATCGTGCATACACCTCAAAGAATCAGGCAAGGCTAGTCTATAGGCCACGGGCCCCTTCTTTTCCACAATCTTGAAGGGTCCCACACACCTAGGAGTGATTTTATCACCCCTTCCAAACTTGAACGAACTCTTATGCGATTTCACCCGCAAGAAGACTTGATCTCCAACTTCATAACTATAGTCGACACGATGTGCATCGACATAACTCTTTTATCAATCCTGCACTTCCTTGATCCTTTGTATTATTGTTTTCATTTGATCTTCCATCTCTTGGATCACTTCTGGCCCCACCAGGATCCTATCCTCGGCCTGACCCCAACTCAAAGGCATCTAACACGTTCACCCGTAAAGAAACTCGAATGGCGCCATCTTAATGGTGCTTTGATAACCGTTGTTATATGCAAATTCTACCAGTGGAAAGAATTATTCCCAATGCTTATGTTGGTCCATCACGTATATACGCAACATATCATCCAATATTTGGTTTGTTCTTTCGGTCTACCCATCTATCTCTGGGTGATAAGTGGTACTAAAGTTAAGTTGGGTTCCCAAGTCCTCTTGGAAACTAGTCCAAAATCGTCCCATAAACATCGATCCTCTATCGGATATAATCCTCTTAGGCAGGCCATGCAGCCTCACAATCTCACTAATGAAAAATCTAGCTATGTCAGGCGCCTGATACGTCGTACACACATGAACAAAATGTGCACTCTTCGTCAAAGTGTCGACTACTACAAAAATCAAGTCGTGTATCCTTGTCATCAGTGGAAATACAACAATGAAATCCATTGAAATGACCTCCCATTTCGATTCTGGAATAGTGTGTGGTTCTAGTAAACCTGTCAGATGTCTATGTTCAGCCTTCACCTACTGAAATTCTAGACATATTACCACGTAGTTGGCTATGTCTACCTTCATTGCTTTCCAGAAGAATAAGGGTTTAAGGTCTGCCCTCATTTTCGTGACTCCAGGATGAGCCATGTACACTGCTCTATGAGCCTTATTTAGGATCAAACTCCTCATCTCGTCGTTGGGAAGTATGTAAATTCGACTTTTAAATATCAATAATCCGGTGTTGTCCATAATAAATGCCTCAAATTTTGGTACCATCATTGTGTTTTGTCCAATAAAATCCTTGACCTCTCTGTACCAGTCATCGTCGCAATGTAAATTCAAAATATTTTCACGTAGATTCGTCTGAAGAAGAATCACCAAAAATATGTGTGGTATCCAACTCAACACATCAACCACTCAGTTCACTATTCCTTTTATGTAAGTAATATTGAAATCATACTCTCTAAGAAATCCCGACCAACGTCGTTGTTGCGCGTTCAAGTCTCTTTGTGTAAATATGTGTTGTAAGCCACAGTGGTTCATTTTTAGTTTAAATTTTATTCCAATAAGGTAGTGTCTCCATACTCTCAAGGCACAAACAATGGATAACAACTCCAAATCATGCGTTGCATATTTCTTTGCATGCCTTCTCAAATTTCTCGAGACGTAAGCGATCACTCAACCGTCTTGCATCAAGACTCCGCCTAAGCCTTCCTTGGAATCGTCATTGCATACCAAGAATTTTGCATCCATGTCAGGGACCTTTAGAATCGGTGATAACATGTCAACGATAAAAATCAACATCAAATATCTAATCATATGTACATATGTCACATCAACAACAATCAAACCCTAACAGTTGACTCCCTAACTCGACCCAGAGTCCAAGGAGTTTCATCGATGCCTCGACATCCTCTAACATCCAGAATCCTTCACACTCAGGTGAACCTAGTCAATAGAACCTATCGATGTAAATACAACAAAATAACATATCATCAAATCCACAGTATCTCATAATCATAATAAAAACAACCAATAGTATAATGACCCAAATCACTTGCATGCAAGTGTCCTCAAATAATAAGTCTACTCAGTGCGTACAAGAGTGGGATGTTACAATCTATATCGACTGCTCCAGTTCTCTCTCAAACATATACCCATTATATGGTAAAAGTCACCCTTCAGAGTCTTATGATTGGGGTGCCTACACCTTGGCATCTTAGGGTTACTCTAAGCACCAAACTCTGACGATAAACACTACTCTGGATCCGATGGTATAGATCCTTTCCTACAGACACTCTGATGGATCCAACGGCTTGGGTTCATTCTTGGAGATCTACCATTGGAGTCCCTCTTAACTTCACTTAGATGAGACTCTATGGAAATATATGGCTGAGAGTTGATCTCACCTTTACTTCGATTAATGGTCCATATTGTCCCTTGGGGCTTTCTCATCGGAATTCCTTTACTCTGGGTCCTCGGGGTTACCTCGACCGTCATCCTCCGACAAATGGTCTAGATATTTAGAAATACCAATCGTCCAAGGTACATATTCTACATGCCTTATATCCTGCTCGACGAAGGGTATGTCTCTATTTTCTACGTTGATCCAACGAATGTGATTCCTTTAGGATTGAAACATAAATTCCTCAGTAGGGATACATCTCATTTAACGGTAGAGATAATTTCACTACTTCAAATAGATGGTTGTGGTTCAACCCACTCAGAATATAGGATTTATGCATGATAAAAGCCCGAAATTGGACTTAGCCAATTTAGGGATATCTTCAGGCTTATAACATGGGTTTTTCTCTACACTAGCAGTCCAATTCTGGACTTAACTGCTAATGGATTCTTCCATGCCCTTTCTCATGGTTCTACCAAGAATTCAAGGGATCTGAACCATTACAATGTAACCTATGTGAGGGATTATCCTCTTGTCTCTATGAGGATTTTCATCTTGCAACCATTCCATTTCAACATGGGGGTTTATACGGGGTTTAAGACTCCTTAACCCAATCTGGGTATCCTTAATGTTACTTTCTGACTAAGGACTTGGCCTCTCCGGGGTATCTAAAGTTTACCAAACCTCTCAAGCCTCCAACATACCATTATTGCAATATTTTGTTCCTCTCAGTTAGTATTATGTTCTCTTAATTATTTAATCCTATTTTATTTTCTCATGCATCATACTGCAACAAAATTTCCTGTTGTATGCACGGGAGGCACAAACATCCAGTTACATTCACAAGGGAAACCCATTTATAACGTCCTTAGTTATTCGAGGTAGAATGCATAATCCTCCTGTTCAGATATACACTACACATACAATTACAGGCATCGGTGAAATTATCTAGCCATACATTTCAATTTATTTACACATTATAAAGAAATCTTATCTTTTACAAGTTGTGACTAGTTAACTAACTATAAGGTGTTCTCCTTTCCACCCAACATGTTCGCATTTACATCCAACTAACTTTAGGTGTTCACTTGTAAACTATTAGTTAGGGTCATGAGCATAGTGGGTATGTCAAGGGAAACAATGAGCCAAGTTAATGATACAGCCATATGTATACCCAGGTCCATGAACTACAAAGATAAGTACTATGATGATATGTGAAACTTTTCCCTTTATATGAACAACAATAAGATATTTTAGCTTTTCCCTTTGAATTATGAACAACAATAAAATATTTTAGCATGAAATTGGACGTAATATGCTTGTTGTTTGAAATTATTGTAGGTATATTCTAAATTCCAAAAGTTTGGGCATTATGGCATGTGAATATTGTAAATGTATTTTTGCTTAATTGAAAATTCCAACAACTGATAGTGGGGTGAATCCTTGAGTATTGGCCATGATACCACTAGAGGAAAGAATGAGGAAGCCTATAGAGGGGGATCATTATGCTAAAATAACCCAAGCCTCCTTGTTGAGAAATTATTTTGGAAATATTCAGACTATTTCCTTAGACTTGATCCCAAAGAAAATCAGTTAATGTGAAGGAGTGGTAGTTGAACAACCAACGAACCCCATGAGTACAGGTATGAGAAATTTGGATAGGACAGTAGAAGCTTCCAGCCAGAGGTAAGACATAGTACGAATTCTGCATGTAATTTGACACCATGGGTTCCTTATGACAGAAGGACGAGGATGGTCCAAAACCTCCCTGTGTGGGGGAATGCATGCAGGGAGAAAGGGAGAAGGGTAGGAGAGAAAATGTAGGAGATATCCCAAGGGGGATAGGGTATGCAAGTCTCAAAGTAAGAATATTGGGTTGCAGGATTGGTCAAAGAGTCGAGGTTCCCAACCTGAGTAGAGAGGTCTTGAGCTTGATGTTGGAGAGTGTTTGATAAACCTAGACGAGGCCTGGGCTAGGTGGGTGTGAGGAAATCCTTACTAAGAGTGGTGTGAAGGAGAGTAACCTTCACGTACCAAACTCCAGTATAACCCGAGAGAGATTTTCCCTGGTGTTATCATGTCTTGGCAAGGGTGTGGCCTGTTGTTGAAGTTATAAAGCATGCATCGCCTATGGTTGGGTGGAAAGGCGAACACCTATAGTTAGTTGGTTGGTCACAACTTGTAAAATATAAGTATTTATTTATCCTGTGTAATTAAATTGAAATGTATAGCTAGATAATTGCATCGGTGCATGTAATTGTATGTGTAGTGTATATATCAACAGGAGGATTATGCATCCTACCTCCAATAACTAACGACTGTATAAATAGATTTCCCCTATGAATGTAGTAATGAATGTAACTGGATGTTTGTGCCTCTTGTGCTTACAATAGGACATTTTTCTACAGTTGAATGCATGAGAAAAGAAAACGGGATTAAATAATTAAGAGAAAATAATACTTCCTAAGAGGAACAAAATATTTCAATAATGGCATGTTGAAGGCCTGAGAGGGCCGATAAAATTTAGATACCTCGAAGAGGCCAAGTCTTGATTCATAATGTAACCTTAAGAAAACCTGGATTGGGGTAAGGATCCTTAAACCCCGTATAAACCCCCATGTTGAAATGGAAGGGTTATAGGATGAAAATACTGATATAGATAAGAGGATAATTCCTTACACAGGTTACAGAGTAATGGTTCAGATCCCTTGAAGGCTTGGTAGAACCATGTGAAAGAGCGTGGAAGAATCCCTGAGCAGTTAAGTCTAGAATTGGACAGTTAGTCTAGAGAAAAACCCCTATGATAAGCCTAAAAAGATCCCTGAATTGGCTAAGTCCAATTCCATGATGTTATCATGCATAAATCCTGTATTCTAAGTGGATTGAATTGCAGTTGTCGATTTGAAGCAACGAAATTATCTCAACCATTAAATGGGATGCATCCCTGATGAAGAATTTATGTTTCAATCCTAAAGGAATCGCAACCGTTGGATCGGCATAGAAAATAGATCTGGACCCTTCATTGAGTAGGATATGAGGCCTGTAGAATATGTACCCATTACTGTTGATATGTTGGAAGATCAGAGGCCGAAATATCTAGAAGCTTGGTCAGAGGATGACAGTCAAAGTAACCCTAGGAACCTGAAGTAAAGGCACTTCGATGAGAAAGACTCGAGGGATAATATGAATTGTTAATCATAGTAAAGGTGAGATCAACTCTCATTCATAAATCTTTGTAGGGTCTCATCTAAGCAAATTTAAGTGGGAATTCAATGGTAGATCTCTAACAATGAACCCAAACCGTGTCTGCAGGAAAGGATCCAAACTGTCGGATCCAGAGTAGTGTTTATTGTTAGATTTTGGTGCTTGGAGTAACCTCGGGACGTTGAGGTGTAGGCACCCCGATGGTAAGACTCTGAGGGGTGGACTGGTGGTTTCTGGGTTTGGCGACTGGGGTTGTGGTGATGATGGAGGGTGCTCAGTGATGATTATGGGTGGAAATGTTTTAGGCTTAGGGTTGTCCTGAATGTGGATGATGGGGATTTCTTTGACCGTTGAGTGGGTGTAGGGGATGATTGATGCAAAGGGTTGGGGGTTCAGAGGTTTATTTGAAGAAACCACGGTTCTGGGATTCTTCACCATTGGTTCATTAACAAACATATCACTCAATATCTAGTTGACATCCTCACCTGAAAAAATGGCATTAGCTGGTAGCCAATGGAGGACCGGTAGCGTTCTTTTCTTAAACTCCAATGGTTGTGTCTTGTCTTCCTCCTCGGAGTATGATTGTGCTGGAGCTTATTTCTTCGGTGGCTCTAGGCCTGAGCTTGGTCCTGCCCCTGCTTCTTTGTCTTTATTCTTCATCAACTCCGTAGGTAGAATATAGTGCATCCTTGACTTGCACGGGTTGCGTTTGACTCCTAGTCATGACATTACTTCTTTGTCGAAGGGCTCCTCATCCAAATAGAACGGTAGCATCCTTGTATGGAAATCTTCCCTACTAACATGTCTTGGCCATAAAAACATATGGTGTTGGTTCATGTTGAAGTCAATGTTTCTCATATTGCAGTTGAGGATCTCCTGTGGAATATGCAACCTCTGTGTTGTGTCTATCAGGTCGTTGTACCACTTAGCAAATGTTGCAGTGTTGAAGGTTGCATTCTTTGAATCCGACCTGGACTACCAAGGCTCGAAAATCTTTGACATGCACCCCTTGTCTGATAGCATCGACGCCCTTCCAATAGGTGGCTTCCACTTGAACATTGTGAATTCCAACAACAGATATCCGTAGGTGAAGGTTCCTCCCTTCTCATGTGCTTCCTCACATGCCACTAGTAGTTCCTCCAGTAGGTAACTACACCAATTGAACACAGTGTCGTTGGCGCAAAAGTATGCTACTGATAATGAATCTAGCATGCATTCTCCCTTGTAGTATGATCCCATAACCTTGATGGCTATGAGGTAACAACCAGTCTGGACTGTCTCTGGTAATATGGTGTCGATTACTGTTGTGCGTCCCCCCCTCCTTGTGTTGAATTTTTCATACAAGTTGAGCTCTCCTTTCTTTTTGTCGTGATTACCAAGACTCTGGAATCCTTTTGACACATATTCTCCTTCAAAGAACAATCCAGTAACTTGATGGATGTCTTCAGCATGTATTGGATACCACTTATCCAACCAGAGACTTTTGTTATGCACCCTACTTATTAGAAATTTTGTGCACCACGCAACCTCACCAGTGGTACCATATACTGGTAGGTCTCTAAGGTTCATGATGGTCGAATTGAATAAGTTGACAAATTATGGTTTTGGCACGAATTGCATGCCTCCTAATTCATCTAGAGCCATCTCCAAAAATACATCTATGTTCATCTAGGGGAACAAAACTAGATCTTTTAGGTCAACATCGAGGAGCTTAACATGCTCCACCTTCCCTTTGAGATTGCCCACGACCTCGACTCAGGGGTCACACGGCTCATTTGGTACCGCATATTTAGACATGGTGCTTCGAATTGCTGTGGATCTTGACATTGTGGATTCTGAGTTATGACAACTTCTACGACAAGATAAGGACTAGGGTCACAACTACGGGTTTCACAATTGTACAGGATGGTTCACTCTACCGAATTCAGAAATGGCTATGTTATTTGAAAATGATGCGTTCTTGGGAGAGTTCTCTGAGCCTTATACTTGTCTTAGCGAGAAATTTTAGCAATAACTTTTGTTCATCATGACCGTATGGATGCAACTAAATCTGAGTTTTCCAACAAGATGGTTTAACGGGGTAAATCCTATCAGGTGATTCTGGTATTTACTTGCATGAGATGGATAGGGGCGTGGTCATTTTCAGACCTTTCCGTTTGATAGGTGGGAATCCTGGCGCGAACTCTGATGACATATTTGTGTATCTTGGCTTTATGGCTTAACTAAATTCATACGGGGTACCGTAATGGAAATAAAGGTTGTGAATAGATCAGGTCTGTGTGGAACATGGACTCATATCATATTCAGATTCGTTCTCCCTCCGACCACAAAGGGGGTCTCCATCATATTAATGACTGTCATTAATGGATTCTCTTATTCTTTGGATCCTACACTACTGAGTCATTATTTTTGTATCAAACAACACTTAAATAGAAAATAAACTATGTGTCATGGTGCAACACTGCACACATCGACTTTATTAACTGAATTTACAAAAATTTCTGAAAACTCAAATCTAACTATTATACATGATCCTTCGAACTAGAGAAACGATCCCTTTTTCTCAGTTTTGAGACATAAAGGGCTTCAGGCGAGCACCGTTCACCCATCCTGGCCGCAACATACCATCCAGTTGCGTAATTCTGACTGCTCCTGAGGGTCGAATCTCTGCAATTATAAATGGTCCCAACCAATGCATGCGCAACTTGCCAGGATGCTTCTGGTACCGACTATCGTAAAGTAGAACCTTGTATCCTTGTGTAAATACCTTGGTCTTAATGTGCTTGTCATGCCAAGATTTTTGTCTTTATTTTTCAACTGACTGATGGAAGTCTGCTAGAAATCTGGTCTCCTCGAGTTCTTGTAACTCCATAAGTCTCTGCACAATTGAATCCTCCTCTGACATATGTGTGATCTATGCAATATACAAACTTGAAGTGATGAATTATGTAGGCACCACTGCCTCTTTCCCATAAACTAGTTGGAACGTTGTGTACCTGTGGAGTTTTGTTGTGGTTGTCCTATAAGCCCATAGTATTGTTGGGACTCTCTCATCCCAATCTTCCTGATTTTCACAATAGACCTTTGTCAACCATCATTCCAGAATCTCGTTTAATGCTTCTACTATTCCATTGGCCTGCGGGTGGAGGGGTTTTTTTTGTGATGTTGGATCATGAACTCTACTATAAGATTTGCTATAGTGATACTAATGAAATGAGATCCCTGATCATTGGTTAGGTTCCTAGGACATCCAAAACGAGTGATAATATTCTCAAAGATGAACCTGGTAATAGTATTGGTCAAACATTCCTGAACAGTTGATGCTTCAGCCCAACGTGTAAGGTAGTCAGTTGCGGTGATGATGTACCTAGCCTTTGAATGCTTGGTTGTGGGGTTGATTGGTCCGATGAAGTCAACTACCCATTTCTCAAATGATTGTAGAGCTCGAACTGGTTGCATTGGTAATTCATCTCGTCGTGACAGCTTACCAACTCGTTGACAAACATTACATGATTTAACATATACCTTTTCATCCTTGAAGAGTGTTGCCCACCAAATTCCAGCTTATATAACTTTATGTGCAGTGGATTTTCCTCCTACGTGACCTCCTGCAACTCCATTGTGGCATTCCCAGAGTATATCATGTCTTTCATGATCCAGGACACATCTTCTGAGGATACTATCTAGTCCCATTTTATACAATTGTCTGACAATCAGCTGGTAATCTGCTACTCTAACAACCATGTGGTTTTTCTGGGTTGCGGAATATGTTTCTAGGAAGACCCCTGTACTTAAGAAGATTGTTATGTCCTCCAGGTACTCTAGTATGGCCTCAACTTGGAACAATTATGCATCTGGGAGCTCATCGTCTACTACTCCACCACTTTCCCCTAACTCTAATATGGACAACTAATCAATTCCTACATTGCATCTTCCCAACTTAATGATAACTTCAAAGGAAAATTACAGAAATAACAACAACCATCTACAAATTCTCCCTTCCAACACAGATTTGTTAACTAGATATTTCAATGTAGAATGATTAGTAAAGAACTTGAAATGAGAACCTAACAAATAATTTCTAAATTTCTGCAAAGCATAAATCATGGTTAATCCCTCCCTTTCTGTCGTTGTGTAGTTGCGCTCTTCTTGTGAAAATTTCTGACTCGCAAAATAGATAGGATGATCCATAGATCCATCTCCAGGTTGCATTAAGATACCTCCTAAGGAAATTATTGAAGCATCTACATGGACGTGAAATTCATTCTCCCAGTTTGGGAATATCAGAATCAGTGTTGTATTGAGATTCTCCTTGAGTTTCTCAAATGCTTTATCACATTCTAGAGTCCTTTGTAATGTTTCATCCTTTTTCGGTAGGTTTTCCAGAAGTGCAGTAATGTTGTCATGTCTTCAGATGAACCTGCGATAGTAACCTGTGTGTCCCAGCATGGAGCGCAACTTTTTATCACCCATAGGTGGTGGCATATTCTCAATGACCACAACTTTGGCTAGGTCTACCAATACTCCTTCTCGATAGACTATGTGGCCCAACAAATTCCCATGTGGTACACAAAAAATACACTTTATGAGATTCAATGAGATCTGCAATTCTTTGCATCTATCAAACATTAGCCATAGAAGTGCTACATGTTCCTTGAGAAGGCTATATATCGTCCAATCATCCATATAGACTTTTATAAAATTGTGAATGAACTCTCTAAAAGTTGTTATTAGAATCTTGGAGAAAACTGCAGGGGCGTTATTTAAGAAAAATGGAATCACATTGTATGTGAAAGATCCCCATTATGTTATGAATGTGGTCTTATTTTTGTCCTCTTCATAAATCTTGACTTGGTCATACCCTGAAAATCCATATGTGAATGAGTATGCTTCCTTCCCTGCAACCCGTTCTAGCACCTCATCAGTAAAAGGTGTTGGGAAAGGGTCATGCACACAGGCAGAGTTAAGGCTTCTATACTCTACACAGGCTCTAATATCCTTTGTCCCTTTCTTGCTTTGAATAACTATTGGATTGACCCATTCTTCTTATTCTACTACAAAAATGAGTCTTGCTTCCAAGATCTTATCTATCTCCTTCTTAACCTTCTCTTTTACTCTAGGGTTAAGATGGTATGGTCAATGTCTCACAGGCTTGGATCCTAGTTTCAATTCAATTTTCATTTCTCCCATAACTCCTTTGATTCCCTTTAACTCTGAAAACGTCTTTGGGAACAAATCCTCATATTCCCGCAACAAACTCTGTATTTCTTGACTGGTTTTCTCATCCTAGTGGTCTCCCACCATAGCTATCTTGGGCTGCTATGTGGTCCCTATATTGATTTTGCGCAAATTTAATGGGTGATTGTAGGATCTATCAGTCTGGCTAGGTATGGTGTTCTGGATTTCTATGTTCCCCTCTATCTCTTTGATGAATAGGTTTCTCAATTCCTCTAAGTCATCTAGGATTTATGAATCCTTGCTAATATAATTKCATTCTATAGGTTTCTCAGTGGAGGGAAAGTGAAGGTTAGTCTGAAGTTCTTGGCTATGTTTGGCACATATCACTAAGTTTGATTTATGATTACCATTATCTGTAAAAAGAAATTTTTTAATCTTTTGCAGGACTACTTCAAGATCAGGGTACTTACTTGTAAATGAGAAGTCTTTGCAAAAATGAGTTGCCAGTGTTTTCCAGTCGATGATCTTTCTTCTGGTTTCCCCATGTATGAACCAATCTTTCGAAATTGGACCTAGAGAGTGGGGAAATACCTGAACCCAGAAGTGAGATGGTATTCCCGCAGCTTGCCATTGTGTCATGCACTATTCAATCTGCACTCTAGGATCTGATTCTCCGTTGATCAGTTGCACAACTTGGAGATCCATCTGCATCTGTGATTCTAGTTGCTCCTTATTTTGGAACCTATACTTGATAGCTTTCTTCACATCGTCCCAAGTTCTGAGTAGGGCTTTATGATTAGCCCACCATCTAGCAGGGGTGTCCTGAAAAGCTACATCTAGTACCGAGATTCTTTGATCTTCTACTACCTTTTCTTCCATGTTGAGCAGAAAACTGTCTATTTCTGAAGTGCCATCATATACTGGGTTTTCTCTAACTTCGGTCTCAACCCATCTGGTTACTCTCACAGCTGCACATCTTCTTGAGAATATTCCATACGAACCTTGTTTCCAACTATCAAAATCCAATTCTGAATCTTCTTATGTTGACTGTATGCTTCTCCAACTTATTGATCCATCATCAGTAGGATTTATATAATCATATATTCTTCCTTCTGTTATGGTGCACAACTGGTCCAAATCTTCGCAATCCATATTATTGTTTGTTGGCTCTGTATACTAAGGTCCTACATATCAATCCAAAGGTTGAACTACCTTTATTCCATCANAGATAGAGAAACAATTGAAACTCATTCCATCTCCCTTTCAGACTTCAGTTCAAACATGAAATCACATGCACCACATATAAACGCAAATGCATGACAAGAAAGAAAACATTCATGAGCACAACATCTATACACAGAGAAAACAACACAAACCATGAGCTTGAATCGAAGCTTCCTTCTATTAATTCAAATGCCTGTACATGGGTGTTCTTCATACAATATTCTCTATTTTCTCTTCCCTTCTCCTGAATTCTTCCTCTATTCTTCACTACTATCTTACAATGGTACAATGAGGGTGTCTATATCCGTTTTGCCTCTCGGACTCTAAACTATCAAATCTAGACTTAAAATCCTATCTACCAGCATTAAATCTATTAAATGTCGACTATATACCAAAGGACGAGAGCTTAAAGGCTCAAGGTCCACTACAATATACAAATGTGCCTTCATAAATGGCTTCATTAAATACTTGCGCTACAATTCCAAAGCACTTCATTTATTTGGGTTTGTTTATCCAGCAGATCTCCGCTTGATGTGCTGGCTCGCTTGATGAGTTGGCGATGCTCCTGCATCATTATGGTGTCTTTCTTTAATTCAATTACTGCATAGTTTTCATAGGCCCAATCAATGCCAAGTAGTGCAGGGTAAGGGTTCTTATCTCCCATGATCTCAATGACTTCAAAGTCAACCATTGTCTTTACTCCTACAACATCTATTTCTACGTTCTCTAATCTTCCTATGGGGAAGATACAATATTGGTTTTCCATTCTTAACTGAATTGGGTAATATGTCAGCCTAGGTTTTCATAAGGTTTCCTGGGTCTTCTTAGGTAGAATGTTCACATCAGATCCTAGATCCAGAATGACGTCCTTTATCTCAAATTCATCTAACTAGGATACTACACTGAATTATTTTCCAGTTCGTACTTTTCTTCTCTGCACTCTATGAATACTCTTCTCAAGAAGATTAGCCCTTATTCTTTATTCTATGGGTTCTTTGTTCCCTAAAACTAGGTATAGTGCATTATGCAACTTTTATGTTAGTTGATCATTCCCCACAATGTCGGAGAATAATTGAAACCAAAGGTCAACTACATTTTGAGGTTTCTTAGGTTGTCTTGATATGACTACAAGGTTTCTGAGTGCAGGGAGTGAAGCAGGGACTTGCGCCATCTTAGGATAAACAATAGGTTGTGGGGGTTTCTCTCGCATCTCAGGGCTAGGAATATTATGAAATACTTCTAGGGCATGTTTAAAAAACAACTTTTGTTTTATAGGGTCATACATGTCTTCTTTAGGTGTTTCTTTCTAGATCTTAGGTAGAGTATCAACATCATCTCCTATCTTCGCTCCTCCTCAAGTAACGATATCAAGGTTGGGAAATTGTCCCTTAATAACTCTCTTGATTTCTGAACTGATGAGGTTAGTTCCTTATTCTCATACCCTATCTTCCCATTTTTCAATTAATTCTGGGTAGTCTTCACTTGCGTGCCCGTTGGTTCTGCAGTGCAAGCACCATGGCCGCCTTGGATGAGGACAATATTTAGCCATGTGACCTTGCTCATTACAGTTATAACATCTTCTTGGACCTCTTCCCCCAGTTCTTCCTCCTCTGAGGTCTCCTCCGGCTCCACCTCCTCGACCTCTTCCTGGTCCCTTAGGGTTTTCATTCACCCTAAATGTTATTCGGTCTAACATGTCTGCAAGTGCATCCAACGCTCTACATTGATTGGTAGTATGTGTGGTGGATGCACAAAACTCACAGTGTACTGTATTTGGTACTGTCGAATATTTTTTCATAATGGGGCACTGTCTTGGCCCATGCCCATGGATTCGACAAATTTCACAATACTCATCTGTTGGTTCTGCTTCGCCTCCTGGAAAATCATGATACGGGGTGGGGTTATGGAATGGTAAGTTTGTAGACACTTGCGCAACTCCTCCCATGGGTCCTGGTGGGGGTACCATCGGATTTTGAGGAGGTCTGATTCCCCTTATTCGTGGACATTTGTTCACCAGATGTCCTTCTGTATAACATCTAGTGCACCAAACCTCTAGTCGTCCTAGTCTGGGTATCATCAACTCTTGAATATTTTCTGTAAGCATCGATATTTTCCCTTGTAGTTGTGCTATATTCACATCTATTGGGGGTCTGGTCACTCTTAGGCTCCCAGGGTATCCCCCCATGGCTTCAATATTCATCGATTGTTCCAAGGTGTTTGTTAAAGTGGCTATCCATTGTTGTGTTAACGGAATCTAAGTCAGAGGCAACAATCCCTTAATGTACCATTCCCTTTAATGNGGTAAGTTTGTAGACACTTGCGCAACTCCTCCCATGGGTCCTGGTGGGGGTACCATCGGATTTTGAGGAGGTCTGATTCCCCTTATTCGTGGACATTTGTTCACCAGCTGTCCTTCTGTATAACATCTAGTGCACCAAACCTCTAGTCGTCCTAGTCTGGGTATCATCAACTCTTGAATATTTTCTGTAAGCATCGATATTTTCCCTTGTAGTTGTGCTATATTCACATCTATTGGGGGTCTGGTAACTCTTAGGCTCCCAGGGTATCCCCCCATGGCTTCAATATTCATCGATTGTTCCAAGGTGTTTGTTAAAGTGGCTATCCATTGTTGTGTTAACGGAATCTAAGTCAGAGGCAACAATCCCTTAATGTACCATTCCCTTTAATGTTCCTCATGGATTAGATGTGCCAACCTCCCTATAGCATATTTAAACTTTTGGTTGTATTCCTAGGCTGATTCACCTTCCCGTTGCTGGATCTTGCGCAACTCAGACAGAGCTTGTTGTTCTGACTAAGGTAGTTTGAACTCTGCTATGAACCTTGTTTGTACCTAGACAAGAGTGAACTCTTGACCTTGCATTCCTGGCACTACTGGCTCAATGATCTTCATGTACCACTTGAGAACCTGACCTCTCAAGGTAGTCTGGAGCTTGACCAACTTATTTTCATCCGGATTCCCTCTGGATCTCCAGATTGCTTCACAAAAGAACCAGTGTTGCTCAACATCTTCGTCTCCCTTACCCCAAAATTTTGGGTATCGGGCAACCGAACTTCCCGCATGGCAAGCCATTGTTGATCTTGTTGTTCTTATCAATATAAACCCTAATAGTCCTACTTGCGATCTACCAGGGGATCCCAATATCCTCCCTATACTCTCACTTCTTGGTTGTGACTGACTAACTAATTGTATTGGAATAGAACTAGCATGAGAAGATAGTATCGAACTTACCACTTGTATAGAAGACACTTGGGTTATGGATGATTAGGGGTTGGCGCCACTAGATTCAAGGCGGTTTTCTTTGATCTGGGGGGTCTCATTTTCTTCCACTAGAACGATCTCTTCGACCAAATTCTCAATCTCTCTTGTTATCAGGGTTGAATCTTCTCTTTCTTCTTCAAGATTCATGTTGGATTCCTCCTCTCTTACGTCTACACCTTCTCCTTCTTGTCCAACCCCCTGGGGACTTCTTTCTCTTTGCACTTCTCTCTCACTTAATATTTGACTAGCCATTCTTTCCTGTCTTCTCATGTTCCACAACTCTTCCATATGTCTTTCCTCTACTTCTCCTGATCCGACTTCTTTCCTCAACTTCTCAAACTATCTTGCTACTTTATTGATCTTGTCGTGCCACAAATTCTCAACTATGTCAGCTCTATTTAAGGCTCACTCATCTCTTGAGTCTATTTATTGTTGTTTCCCCCCCATTTTTCAAAGAACCCTTCCCTTATCTCAAGCCATGACTCTACCTTAGCCTCTCCCTACCCCAAGCGAGGGTGTTTACGCTACCATCTCAGTCGGGGACATAGTCGGCATCCCCTCTTCCATCAAGAAAACCTTAACCCATAAGGGGATTTCTCTCAACAGTCTTCCCCTTGCATATTTCTTGAAAATCGCCTCTGCGCGCGAAAAATATTGGTGGTTCTCAACAACAAACTCGATAATATATCCTTCTAATGTGGTACTAATCCATAAATCAATCGCCCGCGTGACTGGGCAATCCATTCGATGAAGTGTTGCTAGATTTTCAGAGTCCCAAGCACAGATCCTCTTGACTCATTCTTGGAACTCTGGAGCTTCTTGGAGCCTCTTTATCCAATGGAAAAGTTATTCCAGAAACTTAACCTAGAAAATCTCATACTGGTCGCTCGATCTTTCTGAGTAAAAGACTGCTTCACGAGTATCTTCCACTGATTTTCCCCTCAGTTCCTCTTCTTTCCATATGAAAGCATCATAGTTTCTTTCCCACCATTGGTCAATACTAGATCTGTGGATCTGTGGAAGCATCCTCCCTACAGGTTCCCTTTTAACGCAGGTCCCGGCAACGAAACCATTTTGTTGGAGCAGGTTTGATCAGACCATGGTCCTTCTCAGGTTACCAACAAAAGGTACCAAGTAGTCTAGAGAGTCAGCATTTTCATCTCCTCCGAAGAGAAGAAGTCTCACCCGAAGCGCTCCTGAGACAAATAGATAGGGAAGGGTAAGGAAAAGACTTAGGAGGATTCACATAACCTTCAGGACTCATCTTGATCTTGAGCAAGAGACATGAACATATATGAATCTTATGTGTGCAAGAATCAAACCTACTTACGTTGCGAACAAGCATTTAAACACAGAACCATCACATAGAACTTATAAACCATAAGGAAGTATTGTAATGAATATGTAAAACACACAGGAACACATCATATTTTTAAAATACAGGTCCTTCTTCATATTATCTTCAGAAACTTTCTTCAATTACAGACTCAAAAATACACAGTAGTGCTCTGTATAGACTCTTGGCTCTGGACTCATGTCGCAGAGCTCCCATTCTCAGACTGATATGTCGATTACATTACAGACTCAGGACTTAACTTGACTCAACTGACAACAACCTCTCCAAGAGGGAAAGATTGAACTGAACTTAATCACAATTCAGTTGAACCAATAGCTAACCAACTCCCTTTACAATCATGTTCCTCCCTATATATAAGATAGGTTGTGTCTTTCGTCTCGTCTTTCACTCTTTCTTGTTCTGTTGCAACCGTTGTTGCTTAGTTGGCGTTCCAATGTCTTTCACAACTGATTTATGTTGCTCTTTCTTGCTCTTTTGTCCAACTTCTTCTAAAGCTTGCGCAACACGTGCTCAGTCAAAACTTGCACGATTCCTTATCCCAAAAACGAAGGGCTCAACAAGCCATCGATTTGTCGTAGGAACCACATTGCATGGTAAGGATAGTTGATAACCCCATGCGAGTTGGCATCATCGACGCAATCAGAACCCTAGGATTTTCGATTGGAAGAAGACCCAATAGAGGGTCGTCATCAAAACTTTTGTGTTAGGGTGTGATGCCCCATGAGGATAAACTATCGACGATGATAAGGACTCAAAGACTAAACAATAGATGTTGATCAGTGGAGAAAAAGGGTGCAACCTCCACCATGGATCTTGTAGGTTACATCCACGCACCATGAAAACCTTGATATCGTCAACGTGCGTTGATCTGTAGAGATCAAGAGCTTGAAGATGTAGGATTTGGGGGAGGTGTCCTTAGGTGTATCGTCATCGGAGTTTTGTTTGTAAGAGCGAACCAAGGGATAAGAAAATATCAATGATGATGAATACGGAACAAGGGACCGAGCCTATGGAACGAACGTAAAGGTGGAAGCTGCCACGTTGGCTGGCACGAGTAATAAGTAGCCACGTGAAAATGAGTTATTTGTTGGCCAATGAAAGCCCAAAAATCTTGAGAGGCCATAACTTTTGAACCAAAGCTCAGTTTTGAGCATACTTATAGTCATTAGAAATATCTCGATGAGTAGAAGACAATGTTGTTCTTATAAACAAGGAATTTAGATGATTAAAAGAAGTGGAATTTTAGTACCCCATCCCCTAGAAGGAATTTAGGGATTGGGTGTGTTACACAAGTCATGAGACTTGGTGAAACTTGTTTCTTGTGTATGTTCCAAGTGCTATGTTCTTATATTGGATGCATTGTATTATACACTATAAAATCGTGTATAATAAGAAGTTTGTGTGGTTGTTAGGCATCTATGGTGTTTCCCAACCATCCCTATGTCTCTTTCATGTGTATGTGTGTTCCCTGTTCTTGGTTATTATATTTGGCTAAGTATAGAAATTGATAACTGTATATGTTAAAGAACGCAAGTGTAATGTAATCAAGTGCAAAGTTGTGTGGGTGCATCAATGAAAAAGAGTTAAGTGTTGAGGCTTGACTCGCCAAATATCTCAAGGCATATTTATAGGTAGACATTGAGTGAAGAGGCATAGTCTAGGTGAAGTATTCTCAATTTGGTCCAACTGTCGAGTTGGAGATGTCGCGGTGCTGCACGACCCCAGGTGCCAGGCGACTTGGGTGCGCCAAGTCAAGTTGGATCCTCGGGCAGACTGTGGGCATGTGACATTATCCATAGCACTCCAAAGTATGATCGAACTAGAAAACATTTTCTCTTCGATACTTTTAAGTAATAAACTATCAAAGCTACCTAATATCTAGTTTCTAATTATATGTATTATTTATAGTAATTAAGAAAATAAGTATTAAGATGAAATTTTATCAATTTTAATCATTGATAATGATCAATAAATCTACTTAGAACATGCTTCTTAAGGGGTTAGTTGAACAATTCTTAAAGGATTTATGGGTTAACAGGTTATGCATTAGTGGGTTAGTAGCATCAATCATGGATAACTATATTTGACCATCGTCTACCATGTTCAACTATGATCAACCATAATAGTTAGAGAGTTAATGGGTTAGTGATTAGGGAATATTGGTTGCTTGGTTGATAAGGATTAGGGGTATTGTGAGTTAGTGAATCAATGGTTAAAGGGTGTGTTGGTTAATGGATCAATGGTAAGAAGGTTAGTAGATTGCTCATTGAAGTTATTTTGGGTTATTAATTTAAAAGATAATAGGTTAGGTATTAAGAGTGACGCAAACCCCCCCCAAACACTCAAGTCCAAGGTCTGCACAGGATCGTTATCCACTTCCCTTTGATTCTAATTGACTCTTTGGTTCCCTCTCGGGAAATACCTTACGAACACAACAGTGTATCCACAGGTCCTTATGGTTTGAGCCCGCTTGAACAAACACTAGGAACCAACTCAAATATTCCAATCAAACAATATGATCACACCTTTCACGATTTCGAAACTTTGGATTTCACGACTTATCCTTCCGATTTTCTCGACCCTTCAACTGTTGAAACCCGAAATGTCGATTCGTCGAAATTCTTATCGCGTCTCGCGATTTCGGTAATCTCGAGACAAAAGACCCCGATCCCTTGTCCTTGAAAATGCCGAAATATCGACTCCAGACACGTTCCGCAAAGGCTGGCCCCACAATGGACTTCTCACTTCATCGGGATTTTGGAATTCGCGATTTTGCGAATCCAGATGCAAAGCTCCTGACTCTCTAAACTTCGAACCTCGAAATAGTCAACAAGGTTTGACTCCGCCTTTTTTATGAGGACACGCCACCTGTCCACTCAACCACTTCCTGTCTCTGACGTGGACTCCTTCCACTTGTCACTCTTTCAAGTTTTTGGGACTTTTGCTCCCAAAGTGTTGTTTCCTCCATCTCCTGACACCCGAAATGCTGAAATCCCAAAACTCTAATCCAATTCTTGTCACAACTCGCGACTTCGGGACTTTCGTTTCACTATGCTCAACTCCTTGGCATTAGGATCCCCAAAATGACGAAATGATCTGACGGCTAGTGAAAATCACGATCAACAGTCCGTGTTGATTCTGGATTCTATAGTGGAAAGCTTTCTCGCCTTTAACCACCTTGCAACTTCTCTAGATCCTACAGTCCTCGCTGTTTCGGGGATTCTCCACAGAGAATTTCGACCGCTCGTTCCCTCCTTGGAGGTTTCTGTGAAATGGCCAAAGTATCCCTTCGCCTGCACTTGACCTCTGCAAAGTGACATCGCTCTGTCTCCCCTTTGATTATCTCAAAGGCACTAACCCTCCTAAGCTTTCTTTGCAAACTCAAGTCTTCAAAAAGACTCATGCACGCACTCCTAGCAGCAACCCTTCAAATACTTCAAAGTATTTGAACTCTCTCGACTCTATGCACTTTTCTGCAACAATAGTCCTTCAACCCTTCTCTTGGTTGCTAAGTTATGAACTTCCAACCAGCCTATGCACACCTTGCACGGCTTTTGTGCCTCACCTGCACTTCTACAGGAATGAGAACAACGGTATCTCTCCAGAGCCTTCAGAGGTAAACTCTGAATCTTCATCAATGCACTCCTTGTAGACGATTTCACTACACTCCTTGCAGGAACTTCTCACTCAGATTGAGAAACAATTGAAACTCATTCTCTCTTTCTCTCAGACTTCAAACATTCAACATGAAATCATACATTCACACAATATTAAAGAAAATGCATAACAGAGAGAATAAACAACCATAAGCATACCATTCAGCATGTATACACAAAAAGAATCACAACACCATGAATCTGAATCAAAGATCTTTTCATTAATTCAAACTTTTGTACATGGGTTCTTCTTCTCAATTTTCTGCTACATCTCTCTCCCTCTGCTCTATGCTCAATGATCTCTCTTGATAATGTTACAATGATACAAGGGTGAGGGTGTCCATAGTCGGTTTTCCCTCCTACGCTCCTAACCGTCTAATCTGGAATTTAAATCTACCTACTTACATTAACTATGCATAAATGCCTCTACCTACTATAGATGAGAGCGAACCGCTCATGATCTGTTTACAACATCTAAGTGTGCTTCCTCTTAACTATTACATTTAATATTTGTGCATTTAAACTTTCAAAAGCACTTTCAACATGTGTAAAATGTGTTGGCGCTTGTCCCAGTTGTCTTCTACCTTCGCACTCGCTTGCTACTGGCGATGCTCTTGCATCATACTCCCTCACTTGAAAATTTTCATGGACTCCTGTTCATGAGCTCTTGCATAGTCTATCCATGCTTACGAATTTTTGCTTCATTTTCCCAGCTGGCATCTTCAACTAGATGTCCCTTCCATTTAACCAAGTATTCAAAATACTCTTTCCTCTTGGTCTTTCTACTGACCCTCTTGTCAAGTATACTTTCCATCTGTGGCTTTTCAGCTACAGGCATTTGTTTAGTCCACTGAACCTCTGTCTGTTCACTATCTGCTTCTTCTTCTCCAGCTCTGTAAGGGTATAAATCTGAGATGTTGAATATTGGTGAAATTCCGATCCCATCAGATAATTCAATCTCATATGCGTTTGCCCCAAATTTCTTCAAGACCTTGCATGGTCCAATCTTTTTCATTTTCAGTTTGTTATATGTTCCCCTTGGGAACGTTTCTTTCCTCAGATGTGCAAGAATCATATCACCAACTTCAAACGAAAGTTCTCGCCTATGTTGATCTGCTCTGCACTTGTACTCTTGACTTGAATTATGCAATCGCTCCCTCACTTGGCTGTGAAGTTCCTTCATTGCTTCTGCAAAATCCTCTGCACTAGCACTTCTGAACTCAGTCTGTTCTGAATCTTTCAATTCAGACACTCCCCTGGGTTGCATTCCATAAACAATCTAAAATGGACTCTGCCCTGTGCTTCTGTTGATTGAATCATTGTAAACAAATTCCACCTGTGGCAGAATGTGATCCCACTAACTGTGGTGTTCAGTCACTAGACTCCTCAGTAAATCTCCCAAGCTTCTGTTTACAACTTATGTTTGTCCATCCGTCTGGGGATGATAAGTTGAGCTAAATGACAAATTTGTCCCCAGCTTTTTCCATAAAGTCCTCGAGAAATGTCCCACGAACTTGGTGTCTCAATATGAAACAATACTCCTTGGTAAGCCGTGAAGTCTAACAACTTCCTTGAAAAACAGGTTCGCAATATGAGTTGTGTCGTTGGTTTTATGACATGGTATGAAATGTGTCATCTTTGAAAATCTGTCTACCACCAAAAAGATCGAATCAAATCCTCTTTGTGTCCTTGGAAACCCCAATATAAAATCCATGCTCACTGCATCCCACGACCTCTCAAGTATGGGTAATGGCTGATACAACCCTGTGTTCTTCTTTCTTCATTTTGTGTGCTGACAAATTCTACATTTGTCCACAAATATTTTTACATCTATCCTCATCCCTGGCCAAAAATATGAGCCACTGAGTCTCGAGAACGTTTTTTCATGTCCGAAGTGTCCGGCCAATCCTCCACTGTGTTTTTATTTCAGCAGATTCTCCCTCATGGAGCATTTTGGAATACATAATTGATTGCCTCTGAATAATAATCCATCCTAGATCATATATTCAGTCCATTGACTTCTGTCCCTAAGAATTGGATTCTCAGATGCCTCAGACGCCTCTTTAAAATCTGGATCATCTCTGTACATGTCCTTGAGGTTATCAAAACCCAATTTTTTGACGTTGAACTCCTGCATAAGAAAACATTTCCTGCTCAAAGCATCAACAACTTTGTTAGCARTTCCAGAAATATGTTTAATTACAAAAGTAAAATTCTATTTGTATTCAACCCATTTAACATGTCTTTGGTTCAACTTCTCCTGTTGAGTTACGAATTGTAAGGCATGATTATCACTGTACAAAACAAACTCTTTAGGAACCAAATAGTGCCTCCACTTCTTCAGTGCCTGTATGACCGCATAAAATTCCTTGTCATATGTGGAGTACTTAACCTTTGCTTCATTCAGTTTCTCAATGAAGTATGTGATCGGTCTATCGTCTTGGCTTAAGACTTTTCCTATTGCAAATCCGCTAGCATCACATTTGACCTAAAACGTCTTGTTGAAATCTGGCAACACCAAAATTGGTTGTTCAGTAATCTTCCTTTTCAACAAATTGAAACTTTTCTCTGCTTCCTCTATCCAGTGAAAAGATTTATGTCTTTTCTTCACCATGTCCATCATTGGTGCGCTAATCCCACTGAAATTTCTGATAAATTTCCTATAGAAACTAGCCAATCCATGAAAGCTTCTAACTTCAAATATACTCCTCGTCGATGGCCAATTCTTAATCACCTCCACTTTATCTGGGTCCATTTTCAGCTTATCTACAGAGATAACAAACCCCAAATAAATGATCTCTGTCTTCATGAATGATGATTTCCTCATATTTATCAGCAACTTCTCTTGATGTAATCTCTTCATCACTGTAGCCAAATGCTTCAAGCGTTTTTCTTCAGTCTCACTGAAAATCAATATATCGTCAAGATATACGATGACGAATTTTCCTATGAAATCCTTCAGGACTTCATTCATCAGCCTCATGAAAGTAATAGGCGCATTTGTTAATCCAAATGGCATAACAAGCCATTCATATAGCCCTTCATTTGTCTTGAATGTTGTCTTCCATTCATCACCTTCTCTCATTTGAATTTGATGATAGCCGCTTTTCAAATCAATCTTTGAAAAATATTTTGCTCCACTCAAGAATTCCATCAAATCATCCATCCTTGGCAATGGAAATCTGTATCTGATGGTAATCTTATTTATCGCTCTTGAGTCTGTACACATTCTCCAGCCTCCCTCTTTCTTTGGGCTGAGTATTGTTGGAACAATGCATGGGCTCAAGCTCTGTCTAACCAATCCTTTGTCCATTAAATCATGGACTTGTCTCTTGATCTCTTCATTCTCCTACGGCGTCAAACTGTACGTTGCTTTATTTGGTAAACTAGCTCCAGGTATAAGATCAATGTGATGACTTATACTTTTGATTGGTGGCAAC
>SNQJ01S0011398.1:106592-127456 GCA_010110895.2 Picea sitchensis
TATAGCACAAAACCGGAAGACAAGGTAGCAAACCCTCCGCCATGGAAGTAGAAGACGACGGGCAACGGCTCCTCCGCAGCCTCGATGGGAATGAAGAGACGAACCTGCACTCCCGTCTGGGCATCGATGACGACGTCCTTAGTGTAAACCCCGCGGGTAGGCGTGCCGTTTGCGGGCGCTTTGTACTCTATCCAGTTCATGATCCTCCGGTTGAAGGTTCCATCTTTCCTCCTCGCCAAATCGTTCACGGAATTGAGAATTCCGCATAGTATTCTCAGTCCCAACGGAAAGGAGGCGGGCTTTGCATCCCTTGAAATCAGAATCTCATTACCAGTAGCTGCTGGGGTTTGAACGTGCGACATCCTGGATATGGATACTACAGTAGTCCGCGGATGAAGAATATAATACAGCCTACAGGCGGACTTTTCCAAAAAAGAGAGGTCGAGCTTGCATGCGTCCAATTTTCAACTTGAAATGCTAACCTCATGTGACAATAGTAGTTTAAATGTTTTATAAAATGATTTTTTTATTGGTTAAAATAATAAGAGGGGAAATAAGTGTTTTTTTTAATAATTTCATCAACAAACCTAAAAGGATTAACCTTCTCTTGCTATATATGTATTTACATCTCATTTTTATTTTGCAAAATATGTTTCATATTTGAAAATATCCATTTAATATAGAATATGGTAAAAATGATTAAAAGCATTGATGTGAACCGATACTAACTAAGATCATAGAATATAAACATGAGAACAAATCAAATTTTATTATTTTCTATTATTTTATTTATAGATGATGTTACTTCGAAGGCTGCATCTCAACCTCCTACTCCTCAAACCCTGATTTGAGTTTGAACAAGTCTTATCACCATGGGTTATATCATTGTTGGATCACCAACCATTCGTGCCTACTATTCTCAAGACCGTGTGCATTGGCTCTTTGATCATTTTTTCATTGCAAGTGTGCGGCTAAACTTAAATAGCTTATTCTTGGCCACCATTACCAACAATGAACAACCAAGACATAATGATACCACAAAGGGATATCAACACAGCGTTGGAGATCACGTTATAATAATAATGTGGATTAATTCCACGAGATTGTAGATCAGAGTTTTTTTCCACCAAGAAGAGATCAAAGAAGATTCATTAAAGGGATTTATTACCGGCTAAAAAAATGGAGCAATTTTGAGCAGCGCATTTCAGGATTAAGTTGTGAGCAAGTGGTAAGAATTTGAAAAAACTATTAAAAACCCACTTCGGGAATGGGGTGATTTATCCTCTTCGTGGATGGTTTTCAAAATTTTGCAGCCATTTAGGAGAAAATTCGGTTCGAGGAGAATGGAATTTTCCAGAAATTAATTATTTCTATATTGATGGACAAGTGGTAGAATATTCCACAACTTTGGTCAATTTCCAAATTTCTAGACCACCTGGTAGCAATGGATGGTAGTCGAGAGACCATTGACATATCTCAAGGAAATTTGTTCCAATTTCTTGCAGTTTATTCAAAGATCTCATTTATTTTTAGTCATTAACCAGTTCCAACTGTTGAAGACTTTTGTTATGCAACTCCTACACTCTAGTTATCAACAGTGACACCAATTACAATGATATAATTTTTTTTTTAATTAGAGATATTACAACTAGTTGTAATAAATGTCTTTTTTGATAAAAAAACAAAAACAAAAAACAAACAAACAATGTTTTAATTAGGTAGAAGTTATGGCCCAAAAAAGGGGATTTATCTCCACAAACTAGAACTTAAACTCTACTTCACTTAGTTTAAAAAAATGTTCATGAATTGTAATCTGAACTTAATAGTGAAGTTGATACCTACATGTTTAATGTAATGTAGATTTTAACTCTAATCTGAAATAGGTATTCGAATCCTCTTGATGGATAAAGAGACGAAGAGGTGAATGTAAGAAGGGGTTGAGATTTTTTTGGAGGTTGATCTTTTTGGGTATCAAACTTTAAGATTTTCACTCGGCCTTAAAGTCTAAAATTGCTAAGTTTCCCACCTAGTGAACATAATTTCTAGAGATTGTTTCTTCTCAAATCTTGTTTGTCTTATTATCTTATTTGAATGCATGTTGAATGTATGCAAAACATTATTTCTTCTCCTTTCATCTATTGTCTTAGTGAACTATTTATTGACATAAAACCTGATTTCAACTATTGTCTCAGTGAATTGTTTATTTCCATACAACATGTTTGGAGAATTTGTGTTCAGGTACATGTTTTGGATCTGAAATATTATTTCAAGTCTGAAATTTCATACAACAAGTAAAAAATTGTATGTTTGTTAGTATTTCCTCTGTTTTATTTGTATATCTTTATCTACTTACCAGAATGCATGTTACTAGCAAAGGAAAACCTTGTAGTTGATGTTGTTGAACAATCCAACTAGATCCCTGTTCTTCATAGCTCATTCATCATCTAACCATTAAGCAAATCAATCAAACCTATAAAAAACCAATCATTCCAACAATTGAGGTGTCCTAGCTCTTCCCTTTAGTAATCAGGTGTAGACCTTAGGACCAACATCTTCTAGCGCTGTTGTCAAGGAACAAAGTAACGAAGCAATCTTTCCCTGGGAGAACGACAACGATCAGATCTGGATTTTGATGGTGAACAAAGACCAAACACATTGAGACTGCATATCATTCACCTGGCGACTCCAAGGTTAAAGAATTCTTTGGCGATTCCACGGTCTCAAGATGTCAGATACTCGAATGAATGTTATTTTGGCTCAAAGGTTTTCTACATTTAATTTCTTTGTTGTTCTTGGTTTCTGAATGTTGTTCCTGATTTTCCGAATGTTGTTCCTACTATAGATGAGTGGGGAGATTGCTTGCCAAAATTTAGAGAAGATAGAGATGATAACCCCGCAGATCATTTGCTTGCATTTCACGAAGTCATGTATCGGTTAGGAATACATCATGAGAATGTCTTAATGAAAATGTTCATGTACTCATTAGAGGGAGAGGCGCGGGAATGGTCTCGATCCTTACCTCCTTCTATTATATCTTCTTTAAAATATTTTCATGTTTCCTTTCATAACCATTGCAAGAAATATTTTTCTAATGAGTGCATTTTTTAGCATTGTTGTGGGGAATTTGAGCTCCATATTCAACATTAAATTATCGAATTGTTGTTGAAAGAAATAGTTCTCTCAAAAAGTTGGAGGAAGATTTGATTGATAATTTTACAAGTGGAGTTTATGATAGCCATATGGTAGACACATTTTATTTTACATCAGATGTTTATAATATTTTGTGCACAGACCAAGTTGTTTCTCAAAGCTTCAATGGAGATCCACATGTTTTTTTTTAGTATGAGGAAGATTCAGACAAACATATTTATGCATGATCATCACATATAGAATCTCCTATAAATGGACCTGAGTATGACAAATATGCATGTGATTCATTCAGAGACAGTGAGGGAGATGAAGAGACGATCCAATTGGATGATGTCCCTTCTTTTGAAATTAATGAAAGCAATTTGCTTCCTTCCCGTTCCGATGATTATTGTGCTTATGCCAAATCTAATAAAAAATATTCTGCACCAGAAATATGTCAGCATATTCAGGAGAATTTTGTTTCCTTTGATTTTTATGAAACATATGATGTTCAAAAATTATTTCAAGGAGGTCAAGAGGATTTTGGTCTCATAGATGAAGCAAAATTTACAGATCAACCATTTGGTCCATTCTATCAGTGGGAGATTTGTCAGATTCTTCAAGATCCAATGATCATCAACATGGAGTCAAAATGCAACCAATAATTTTTTGTATTTGATGCTTTGGGGACATACTTATTGAACTATAAGTATTGGCCTCAATTTTTTGATAATTTGTTATTGTTTGAAATTTTCCTTATCCCAATCAAAGGCATGAAAAGATCCCATCTTATGAGGCAATTGCTAACATGGTTTCACTAGAAATTCCATATTACATGACCAGTTTGACTTTTGTTGGTTAGGAGTAGGTAGTTTGTTGAATAATCTCACCATTTCGAGCATGTAATTGTCAGATTTTAGTCAATAATAAGACTCCATAGACCAACAAAGGCATTGGGGTGTAGTTACAGTTTTGGATTCAATAAGATTCATGGATGAGAGACAGTGGCATATATACATGGTTGGAAGACATAAACATAGGTAAGTTACAACAAGTGTGAGAAGATTTTGAGAAGGCACCTAATACACTGTTTTTAGAACCTCATAGGGAAGTGCTACCCTGAGTTGGAGTTGATGTTAGTTCCTAGGCCTACATCTCAGCCTCCTACTCCTCAAACCATCATATTCATACATCAACTTAGTTGTTAGTTACTCTTTCTTCTTCATTGTGTGTTAAGTCATATTACTTTATGTCATCTCCTCCTTTCTTAACATTATGTGTTTTGATTTTTATAAGGTTGATGGCACCTTCTGATTTGAGTTTGAACAAGTCTTATCACCATGGGTTATATTGATGTTGGATCACCAAAGAGTTTAATTAAGCCTACAACTGCAAAAAGTGGTGATTGCAAGAGTGTCAATCAACAGACAGACTATGTTTATGAGTTTTTTATGTTTAAAAAATAATTCAAAGTTTGAATAAAGTGCATTGGCACCCAAATCGCGCCCATTCATGCATACTACCATCGAGATCATGTGCATTGACTCTTTGATCATATTTTCATTGCAGGTGTGGGGGAGAAAAACATAAGTAGCACATTCTTAGCCACCATTACCAACAACGGACAACCAAGACATAATGATACCAAAAAGGGATATCAACAGAGCGTTGGAGATCAGGTTACAATAATAATGTGGATTAGTTCCACGAGATTGTAGATCGGAGTTTTTTTTCCACCAAGAAGGGATCAAAGAAGATTCATTAAAGGTATTTATTATTGGCTAAAAAATGCAACAATTTTGAGCAGCATTTTAGGATGAAGTTGTGAGCAAGTGGTAAAAGAATTTGAAAAAATTATTAAAAACTCACTTTGGGAATGGGGTGATTTATCCTATTCATGGATGGTTTTCAAAATTTTGCAGTGATTTATGAGAAAATTTGGTCTGAGGAGAACGAAATTTTCCAAAAAAATAAGTATTTCTATATTGATGGACAAGTGGTAGAGTATTCCACAACTTTAGTCAATTTCCAAATTTCTAGACCACCTGGTAGCAGTGGATGGTAGTCAAGAGACCAGTGACATATCTCAAGGAAAGTTGTTCCAATTTCTTCCAGCTTATTCAAAGATCTCATTTATTTTTAGTCATTAACCTGTTCCAACTTTTGAAGACTTTTGTTATGCAACTCCTACAATCTAGTTATCAACAGTGACTCCAATTACAGTGATATAATTTTTTTTAGTTAGAGATATTACAACTAGTTTTAATAAAGGTCCTTATTGATTAAAAAAAAAAAAGAACAATGTTTAATTAGGTCCTTTAGTTGAGATAAATCAGCATGGGCGGCAAATAGGCCTTAGATTGCATTTGAACCATTTGATGGCCCCGACACAATCATCGTATGGAGTGGGAAATCGGTGCTCGGGAGATCGCCTGTAATCCACGGAGATCACAAAGACTCTGCGTCTTCTGGCCAATCGCCTGCAGAATATGTCGTATAGCACAAAACTGGAAGACAAGGTAGCAAACCCTCCGCCATGGAAGTAGAAGACGACGGGCAACGGCTCCTCCACAGCCTCGATGGGAATGAAGAGACGAACCTGCACTCCCGTCTGGGCATTGATGACGACGTCCTTAGTATAAACCCCTTGGTGGGCGTGCGTTCGCGAGGGGGGCTTTTTCTCGATCCAATTCATAATACTCCGGTTGAAGGTTCCATCCTTCCTCCTCGCCAAATCTTTCACGGAATTGAGAATTCCGCATAGTATTCTCAGTCCCAACAGAAACGAGGCAGGCTTTGCATCCCTTGAAATCAGAATCTCATTACCAGTAGCTGTTGGGGTTTGAACGTGCGACATCCCGGATATGGATACTACAATAGTCCGCAGATGAAGATTATAATACAGCATGCGTCTCAACCTCCTACTCCTCAAACCCTGATTTGAGTTTGAACAAATCTTATCACCATGGGTTATATCATTGTTGGATCACCAACCATTCGTGCCTACTATTCTCAAGATCGTGTGCATTGGCTCTTTGATCATTTTTTCTTTGCAAGTGTGTGGCTAAACTTAAATGGCTTATTCTTGGCCACCATTACCAACAATGAACAACCAAGACATAATGATACCACAAAGGGATAACAACACAGCGTTGGAGATCAGGTTACAACAATAATGTGGATTAGTTCCATGATATTGCAGACCAAAGTTTATCTACACCAAGAAGAGATCAAAGAAAATTCATTAAAGGGATTTATTGTAGGCTAAAAAACACAACAATTATGAGGAGCTGATTTCGGGCTTAAGTTGTGAGTAAGTGGTAAGGCATTTGAAAGAACTTTTGAAAACCCACTTCAGGAATGAGCCAATTTAGCCAAAGAGTGGATGATTTTCAAAATTTTTTTGCGATTTAGGAGAAAATTTGGTCTGATTAGAATAGAATTTTTCATAAATTAGTTATTTCCAGATAGATTGATGGACAAGTGGCAGAGTATTCCCTTGCTTTTGTCAATTTCCAAATTTGCAGTGAAGAGACCACTACAGATCTAAAGGAAAGTTGTTCAAATTTCTCGCAATTTATTGGAATATCTCATTTATTTTTTAGTTCATTAACCAGTTCGAGTTGTTGAAGACTTTTGTTATGCAATTCCTACACTCTAGTTATCAATAGTGACTCAGTTACAATGATAGTTTTACTTAGAGATATTACAACTAGTTGTAATAAAGGTCTTTTTGATAAAAATCAATGTTTTAATTAGGTCAAAGTTATGGGCCCTAAAAATGGGAGTTATCTCCAAAAAACTAGCACTTAAACTTTACTTGACTCAGTTTAAACAAATGTTTCATAGTTATGTCTGAACTTAATAGTGAAGTTGATACCTACATGTTTAATGTAATGTAGATTTTAACTCTAGAACTTAGATCTGAGATAGGTATTCAAATCCTCTTGAGATGAAGAGGTGAATGTAAGAAGGGGTTGAGATTTTTTTTTTAAGGTTGGTCTTTTTGGATATCAAACATTATGATTTTGACTCGGCCTTGAAGTCTAAAACTGCTAAGTTTCCCACCTAGTGAACATAATTTCTAGAGACTGTTTATTCTCAATTATTGTTTGTCTTATTATCTTATTTAGTCCATGTGGAATGTATGCAAAACATTATTTCTTCTCCTTTCATATATTGTCTTAGTGAACTATTTATTGACATAAAACCTGATTTCAACTATTGTTTCAACAATTTTTTTATTTCCATACAACATGTTTGGAGAATTTGTGTTTAAAATTTACATGTTTTGGATCGAAATATTATTTCAAGTTTGAAATTTCATACAACAAGTAACAAATGGTATGCTTGTTAGTGTTTCCTCTGTTTTATTTGTATATCTTTATCAACTTATCAGAATGCATGTTACCAGCAAAGGAAAACCTTGTAGTTGATGTTGTTGGAAAATATAACTAGATCCTTATTTGTTCATAGTTCATTCATCAACTAACCATTAAATAAATCAATCAAACCTATAAAAACCAATCATTCCAACAATTGAGGTGGCCTAGCTATGTCCTTTAGCAGTCAAGTGTAGACCTTAGGACCAACATCTTCTAACTTGTTATTAGGGAACAAAGTAACAAAGCAATATTTCCCACAGGAGAACGACAACGATCAGATCTGGATTTTGATGGTGAACAAAGACCAGGACACATTAGGACTACATATCATTCACACATGGAAACTCTCAGAGGTTAAATAATCCATTGGCGAATCCACAGTTTCAAGATGTCAGATACTCGAATGAATGTTATTTTGGCTCAAAGGTTTTCTACATTTAATTTCTTTGTTGTTCTTGGTTTTTGAATGTTGTTCCTGATTTTTCGAATGTTGTTCCTACTATAGATGAGTGGGGACATTTCTTGCCAAAATTTAGAGAAGATAGAGATGATAACCCCGCAGATCATTTGCTTTCATTTCATGAAGTCATGTATCAGTTAGACATACATCATGAGAATGTCTTAATGAAAATGTTCATATACTCATTAGAAGGAGAGGCAGAATGGTCTCGATCCTTACCTCCTTCTATTATATATTCTTTAAAAATATTTTCTTCCTTTCATAACCATTACCAAGAAATATTTTTCTAATGAGTGCATTTTTAGCATTGTTGTGGGGAATTTGAGCTCCATATTCAACGTTAAATTATCGAATTGTTGTTGAAAGAAATAGTTCTCTCAAAAAGTTGGAGGAACATTTGATTGATAATTTTACAAGTGGAGTTTATGATAGCCATATGGTAGACACATTTTATTTTACATCAGATGTTTATAATATTTTGTGCACAGACCAAGTTGTTTCTGAAAGCTTCAATGGAGATCCACATGTTTTTTTTTAGTTTGAGGAAGATTCAGACAAACATATTTATGCATGATCATCACATATAGAATCTCCTATAAATGGACTTTTGTATGACAACTATGCATCTAATTCATTCGAAGGCAGTGAGGGAGAAGAGGCGATCAATTGGATGATGATGTGCACTGCTTTTTGAAATTAATGAAAACAATTTGCTTCCTTCAGTTCGATGATTATTGTGCTTATGCCCAATCTGATAAATAATATTTTGCACCAGAAATATGTCAACATATTCAAGAGAATTTTGTTGCCTTTGATTGTTATGAAACATATGATGTTCAAAAATTATTTCAAGGAGGTCAAGAGGATGTTGGTCTCATAGATGAAGCAAAATTCTGAGATCATCCATTTGGTCCATTGTATGAGTGGGAGATTTTTCAGATTCTTCAAGATCCAATGATCATCAACATGGAGTCAAAATGCAACCAATAATTTTTTGTATTTGATGCTTTGGGGACATACTTATTGAACTATAAGTATTGGCCTCAATTTTTTGATAATTTGTTATTGTTTGAAATTTTCCTTATCCCAATCAAAGGCATGAAAAGATCCCATCTTATGAGGCAATTGCTAACATGGTTTCACTAGAAATTCCATATTACATGACCAGTTTGACTTTTGTTGGTTAGGAGTAGGTAGTTTGTTGAATAAGCTCACCATTTCGAGCATGTAATTGTCAGATTTTAGTCAATAATAAGACTCCATAGACCAATAAAGACATTGGGGTATAGTTGTAAATTTGGTTTGTAGTTGAAATAATACAGGTGTCAGAGTTGGTAAAGGGAACAAAGTGGTTGGTGGAAGAAATGAATAATTAAGGCACATAAGTTTGTTGTTCTTAGCACCTCGCAGTGCTACCCCAGGTTGGAGTTGATGTTAGTTCCTGGGCCTACATCTCAGCCTCCTACTCCTCAAACCATCATATTCATACATCAACTTAGTTGTTAGTTAACTCTTTTCTTCTTCATTGTGTGTTAAGTCATGTTACTTTATGTCATCTCCTCCTTTCTTAACATTATGTGTTTTTATTTCTATAAGGTTGATGTCACCTCCTGATTTGATTTTGAACAAGTCTTATCACCATGGGTTGTATCATTGTTGGATCACCAAAGAGTTTAATTAAGCCTACAACTGTAAAAAGTGTTGATTGCAAGAGTGTCAATCAACAGACAGACTATGTTTATGAGTTTTTTATGTTTTTTAAAAAATAATTCAAAGTTTGAATAAAAGTGCATTGGCACCCAAATCGCGCCCATTCATGCATACTACCATCGAGATCATGTGCATTGACTCTTTGATCATATTTTCATTCTGCGGGTGTGGGGGGAAAACTTAGAAAGTAACACATTCTTGGCCACCATTACCAACAACGGACAACCAAGACATAATGATACCAAAAAGGGATATCAACAGAGCGTTGGAGATCAGGTTACAATAATAATGTGGATTAGTTCCACGAGATTGTAGATCAGAGTTTATTTTCCACCAAGTAGAGATCAAAGAAGATTCATTAAAAGGATTTGTCACAGAGGCTAAAAAAATGGAGCAATTTTGAGCAACGCATTCAGGATTAAGTTGTGAGCAAGTGGTAAGAATTTGAAAAATTATTAAAAACTCACTTTGGGAATGGGGTGATTTATCCTATTCATGGATGGTTTTCAAAATTTTGCACTGATTTAGGAGAAAATTTGGTCTGAGGAGGCAGAAATTTTTCCAGAAATTAATTATTTCTATATTGATGGACAAGTGGTAGAGTATTCCACAACTTTGGTCAATTTCCAAATTTCCAAGGCACCTGGAAGCAGTGGATGGAAGTCAAGAAACCAGTGACAGATTTCAAGGAAAGTTGTTCCAATTTCTTGCAGCTTATTCAAAGATCGCATTTATTTTTAGTCATTAACATGTTCCAACTGTTGAAGACTTTTGTTATGCAACTCCTACACTATAGTTATCAACAGTGACTCCAATTACAGTGATATAATATTATTAGATAGAATGTTATAGCTAGTTGTAATAAAGGTGTTTTTTATAAAAAGAACAATGTTTTAATTAGGTCCTTTTAGTTAGAGATAAATCAGCATGGGACGGCAAATAGGCCTTACCGTTGCCCGAGCTGAACCATCTGATGGCCCCGACACAATCATCGTACGGAATGGGAAATCGGTGCTCGGGAGATCGCCTATAATCCACGGAGATCACAAAGACTCTGCGTATTCTGGCCAATCGCCTGCAGAATATGTCGTATAGCACAAAACCGGAAGACAAGGTAGCAAACCCTCCACCATGGAAGAAGAAGACGACGGGCAACGGCTTCTCCGCACCGTCGACGGGAATGAAGAGACGAACCTGCACTCCCGTCTGGGCATCGATGACGACGTCCTTAGTACGCAAACCGGGTAGGCGTGCCGTTCGCAGGGAGCTTTGTACTCGATCAGTTCGCAATCCTCGGTTGAAAGGTTCCATCCCTTCCTCCTACCGCCAAATCGTTCCGCGGAATTGAAATTCGCGCAGTATTCGGTCCCCATGAAGCGAGGGCTTTTCATCCTTAATCGAGAATCTCATTACCCGTTAATTTGTTGGGGTTTGGGCGATGGACATCCCGGATATGGATACTACAATAGTCCACAGATGAAGATTATAATACAGCATGCGTCTCAACCTCCTACTCCTCAAACCCTGATTTGAGTTTGAACAAGTCTTATCACCATGGGTTATATCATTGTTGGATCACCAACCATTCATGCCTACTATTCTCAAGATCGTGTGCATTGGCTCTTTGATCATTTTTTCTTTGCAAGTGTGTGGCTAAACTTAAATGGCTTATTCTTGGCCACCATTACCAACAATGAACAACCAAGACATAATGATACCACAAAGGGATATTAACAGAGAGTTGGAGATTAGGTTACAACAATAATGTGGATTAGTTCCACTAGATTGCAGATAAGAGTTTTTTTTCCACCAAGAAGAGACAAAGCAAATTCATTAAAGGGATTTATTGTAGGCTAAAAAAACACAACAATTATGAGCAACATATTGCAGGCTTAAGTTGTGAGCAAATGGTAAGGCATTTGAAGAACTTTGAAAACCGCCGAGGTGAGCCAATTTAGCCAAGAGTGGAGTGATTTCAAAATTTCATTGTGTTTTAGGAGAAAATTTGGTCTGATTAGAATGGAATTTTCATAAATTAGTTATTTCCGGATAGATTGATGGACAAGTGGCAGAGTATTCCCCTGCTTTTGTCAATTTCCAAATTTGCAGTGAAGAGACCACTACAGATGTAAAGGAAAGTTGTTCAAATTTCTCGCAATTTATTGGAATATCTCATTTATTTTTAGTTCATTAACGAGTTTCAGTTGTTGAAGACTTTTGTTATGCAATTCCTACACTCTAGTTATCAATAGTGACTCAGTTACAATGATAGTTTTTTTTTTACTTAGAGATATTACAACCAGTTGTAATAAAGGTCTTTTTGATAAAAATCAATGTTTTAATTAGGTCAAAGTTATGGTCCCAGAAAAGGGGAGTTATCCCCACAAAATAGCACTTAAACTCTACTTCACTAAGTTTAAAGAAGTGTTCATGAATTGTAATCTGAACTTAATAGTGAAGATAGTGAAGTTGATACCTACATGTTTAATGTAATGTAGATTTTAACTCTAGAACTTAGATCTGAGATAGGTATTCAAATCCTCTTGAGATGAAGAGGTGAATGTAAGAAGGGGTTGAGATTTTTTTTTTAAGGTTGGTCTTTTTGGATATCAAACATTAGGATTTTGACTCGGCCTTGAAGTCTAAATCTGCTAAGTTTCCCACCTAGTGAACATAATTTCTAGAAATTTGTTTCCTTCTCCTGAAATATTGTTTGTCTTATTATCTTATTTGAATGCATGTGGAATGTATGCAAAACATTATTTCTTCTCCTTTCATATATTGTCTTAGTGAACTATTTATTGACATAAAACCTGATTTCAACTATTGTCTCGGTGAATTATTTATTTCCATACAACCTATTTGGAGAATTTGTGTTTAGGTAAATGTTTTGGATCTGAAATATTATTTCAAGTCTGAAATTTCATACAACAAGTAACAAATGGTATGCTTGTTAGTGTTTCCTCTGTTTTATTTGTATATCTTTATCTACTTATCAGAATGCATGTTACCAGCAAAGGAAAACTATGAACGGTGTTGTTGAAAAATCCAACCACTAGATCCTTGTTCTTCATAGTTCATTCATCAGCTAACCATTAAGAAAATCAATCAAACCTATAAAACCAATCATTCCAACAACGAATTGAGATTATCTAGCTCTTCCCTTTAAGAAGTCAAAGGTAAGACCTTAGGACCAACATCTTCTATGCTTGTTGTCGAGGGGAATAAAATGAAACAATGTTTCCACTGGGAGAGCGACGATCAGATCTCACGGCTTTGATGGTGAACAAAGACCGGACATTCGGACTACATATCATTCACTGGCAACTCCATGGTTAAAGGAAATTATTTGGCGATTCCACGGTCTCAAGATGTCAGATACTCGAATGAATGTTATTTCTGCTCAAAGGTTTTCTACATTTAATTTCTTTGTTGTTCTTGGTTTGAATGTTTGTTCTGATTTTGAATGTTGCATTTCCTATGAATGAGTGGGAAATTTAGCACCAAAATTTAGAAGATAGAGATGAAAATAGCCAGTAAGATCCCGTTTGCTTGCATTTCATGAAGTCATGTATCAGTTAGGAATACATCATGAGAATGTCTTAATGAAAATGTTCATGTACTCATTAGAGGGAGATGCATGGGAATGGTACAGATCATTGTCTCCTTCTAGTATATCTTCTTTAAAATATTTTCATGTTTCCTTTCATAGCCATTGCAAGAAATATTTTTCTAATAAGGTGCATTTTTTAGCATTGTTGTGGGGAATTTGAGCTCCATATTCAACGTTAAATTATTGAATTGTTGTTGAAAGAAATATTTATGTCGAAAGGGTGGAGGAAGATTTGATTGATAATTTACAAGTGGAGTTTATGACATTCATATGGTAAACACATTTTCTTTTACATCAAATGTTTCTAATATTTTGTGGACATACCAAGTTGTTTCTCAAAGCTTCAATGGAGATCCACATGTTTTTTTTTAGTATGAGGAAGATTCAGACAAACATATTTATGCATGATCATCACATATAGAATCTCCTATAAATGGACATGTGTATGACAACTATGCATCTGATTCATTCCAGGAGAGCGATGGGAGATAGAAACTGATCAATTGGATGATGTCCACAATGAAAGCAATTTACTTCCTTCCGTTCGATGATTATTGTGCTTATACCAAATCCTAAATAAAAATGTGCACGATATGTCAACATATTCGAGGAGAATTTTGTTGCCTTTAGTTTGGTGTGAAACATATGATGTTCAAGAAATTATTTCTAAAAAAGGAGTTCAAGAGGATTTTGGTCTCACATATGAAGCATAATTTACAGATCATCCATTTGGTCCATTGTATGAGTGGGAGATTTTTCAGATTCTTCAAGATCCAATGATCATCAACATGGAGTCAAAATGCAACCAATAATCTTTTGTATTTGATGCTTTGGGGACATACTTATTGAACTATAAGTATTGGCCTCAATTTTTTGATAATTTGTTATTGTTTGAAATTTTCCTTATCCCAATCAAAGGCATGAAAAGATCCCATCTTATGAGGCAATTGCTAACATGGTTTCACTAGAAATTCCATATTACATGACCAGTTTGACTTTTCTTGGTTAGGAGTAGGTAGTTTGTTGAATAAGCTCACCATTTCGAGCATGTAATTGTCAGATTTTAGTCAATAATAAGACTCCATAGGCCAATAAAGGCATTGGGGTATAGTTGTAAATTTGGTTTTTAGTTGAAATAATACATGTGTGAGAGTTGGTAAAGGGAATAAAGTGGTTGGTGGAAGAAATGAATAATTGAGACACATGGAATTACATTGTTCTTAGCACCTCACTGCAGGGAGGTGCTACTTGAGAGTTGGAGTTGATGTTAGTTACTAGGACTTCATCTCAGCCTCCTACTCCTCAAACCATCATATTCATACATCAACTTAGTTGTTAGTTACTCTTTCTTCTTCATTATGTATTAGGTCATGTTGCTTTATGTCATCTCCTCCTTTCTTAATAACATTATGTTTTGATTTTTATAAGGTTGATGGAACCTTCTGATTTGAGTTTGAACAAGTCTTATCACCATGGGTTGTATCATTGTTGGATCACCAAAGAGTTTAATTAAGCCTACAACTGCAAAAAGTGTTGATTGCAAGAGTGTCAATCAACAGACAGACTATGTTTATGAGTTTTTTTATGTTTTAAAAAATGTTAAAAGTTTGAATAAAGTGCATTGGCACCCAAATCGCGCCCATTCATGCATACTACCATCGAGATCATGTGCATTGATTCTTTGATCATATTTTCATTGCAGGTGTGGGGAAAAACTTAAGTAGCACATTCTTGGCCACCATTACCAACAACGGACAACCAAGACATAATGATACCAAAAAGGGATATCAATAGAGCGTTGGAGATCAGGTTACAATAATAATGTGGATTAGTTCCACGAGATTGTAGATCAGAGTTTTTTTCCACCAAGAAGAGATCAAAACAAATTCATTAGGATTTATTAGGCTAAAAATGGAGCAATTTGAGCAGCGCATTTCGGAGTTAAGTTGTGAGCAAGTGTGGTAAGAGAATTTGAAAAAATATTAAAACTCATTTTGGGAATGGGGTGATTTATCCTATTCATGGATGGTTTTCAAAATTTTGCAGTGATTTAGGAGAAAATTTGAATTACGAGGGAGAGCGAAATTTTTCCAAAAATAAAGTATTTCTATATTGATGGACAAGTGGTAGAGTATTCCACAACTTTGGTCAATTTCCGAATTTCCAGGGCACCTGGCAACAGTGGATGGAATTCAATAGACCAGTGACATATCTCAAGGAAAGTTGTTCCAATTTCTTGCAGCTTATTCAAAGATCTCATTTAGTTTTAGTCATTAACCTGTTCCAATTGTTGAAGACTTTTGTTATGCAACTCCTACACTATAGTTATCAAAAGTGACTCCAGTTACAGTGATATATTTTTTAGTTAGAGATATAACAACTAGTTTTAATAAAAGGTCCTTTTGATTTAAAAAAAAAAAAAGAACAATGTTTTAATTAGGTCCTTTTAGTTAGAGATAAATCAGCATGGGACGGCAAATAGGCCTTACCGTTGCCCGAGCTGAACCATCTGATGGCCCCGACACAATCATCGTATGGAGTGGGAAATCGGTGCTCGGGAGATCGCCTGTAATCCTTGGAGATCACAAAGACTCTGCGTATTCTGGCCAATCGCCTGCAGAATATGTCGTATAGCACAAAACCGGAAGACAAGGTAGCAAACCCTCCACCATGGAAGAAGAAGACAACAGGCAACGACTTCTCCACTCCCTCGACAGAAACAAAGAGACTAACCTACACTCTCGTCTGGGCATCGATGACGATGTCCTTAGTATAAACCCCGCGGGTGGGCGCGCCGTTTGCGGGGGCTTTGTACTCGATCCAGTTCATGATCCTCCGGTTGAAGGTTCCATCCTTCCTCCTCGCCAAATAGTTCACGGAATTGAGAATTCTGCATAGTATTCTCAGTCCCAACGGAACGAGGCAGGCTTTGCATCCCTTGAAATCAGAATCTCATTACCAGTAGCTGGGGTTTTGAAGCGTCGACATCAGGATATGGATACTACAATGATCCATGAGATGAAGATTATAATCACAGGCCTAGCGTCTCAACCTCCTACTCTCAAACCGATTTGATTTTGAACAAGTCTTATCACCATTGGTTATATCATTGTTGGATCACCAACCATTTGTGCCTACTATTCTCAAGATCGTGTGCATTGGCTCTTTGATCATTTTTTTCTTTGCAAATTATTATTGGCTAAACTTAAATGGCTTATTCTTGGCCACCATTACCAACAATGAACAACCAAGAAATAATGATACCACAAAGGGATATCAACACAGTGTTGGAGATCAGGTTACAACAATAATGTGGATTAGTTCCACTAGATTGCAGATCAGAGTTTTTTTTCCACCAAGAAGAGATCAAAGCAAATTCATTAAAGGGATTTATTGTAGGCTAAAAAGCACAACAATTATGAGGAGCGGATTTCGGGCTTAAGTTGTGAGTAAGTGGTAAGGCATTTGAAAGAACTTTTAAAAAACCCACTTCAGGAATGGGGCAATTTAGCCTAATTAAGAACTATTTTCAAAATTTCATTGTGTTTTAGGAGAAAATTTGGTCTGATTAGAATGGAATTTTCATAAATTAGTTATTTCCAGATAGATTGATGGGTATTCCCCTGCTTTTGTCAATTTCCAAATTTGCAGTGAAGAGACCACTACAGATCTAAAGGAAAGTTGTTCAAATTTCTCGCAATTTATTGGAATATCTCATTTATTTTTAGTTCATTAGCGAGTTCGAGTTGTTGAAGACTTTTGTTATGCAATTCCTACACTCTAGTTATCAATAATGGTATTTCGGTTACAATGATAGTTTTACTTAGAATATTACAATTGGTTGTAATAAAGGTCTTTTTGATAAAAATCAATGTTTTAATTAGGTCAAAGTTATGGGCCCTAAAAATGGGAGTTATCTCCAAAAAACTAGCACTTAAACTTTACTTCACTCGGTTTAAACAAATGTTCATGAATTGTAATCTGAACTTAATAGTGAAGTTGATACCTACATGTTTAATGTAATGTAGATTTTAACTCTAGAACTTAGATCTGAGATAGGTATTCAAATCCTCTTGGGATGAAAGGGTAGATGTAAGAAGGGGGTTGAGATTTTTTTTTTTTTTTAAGGTTGGTCTTTTTGGATATCAAACATTAGGATTTTGACTCGGCCTTGAAGTCTAAAACTGCTAAGTTTCCCACCTAGTGAATATAATTTCTAGAGCTGTTTCTTCTCAGAAGAAATATTGTTTGTCTTATTATCTTATTTGAATGCATGTTGAATGTATGCAAAACATTATTTCTTCTCCTTTCATATATTGCCTTGGTGAACTATTTATTGACATAAACCCTGATTTCAACTATTGTCTCGGTCAAATTGTTTTATTTCCATACAAACATGTTTGGAGAATTTGTGTTTAGGTACATGTTTTGGATCTGAAATATTATTTCAAGTCTGAAAATTTATACAACAAGTAACAAATGGTATGCTTGTTAGTGTTTCCTCTGTTTTATTTGTATATCTTTATCTACTTATCGCAGATAAATGTTACCGACCAAAGGTAAACCTTTTAGTTGATGTTGTTGAACAATCCAACTAGATCCTTGTTGTTCATAGTTCATTCATGACTAACCATTAAACAAATCAATCAAACCTATAAAAACCAATCATTCCAAAAATTGAGGTGTCCTAGCTCTTCCCTTTAGTAGTCAGGTGTGGACCTTAGGACCAACATCTTTTAACATTTATTAGGGAACAAAGTATGAAGCAATATTTCCACAGGAGAGCGACAATGATCAGATCTGGATTTTGATGGTGAACAAAGACCGGACACATTGGTTACATATCATTCACTGTAGCTCCAAGGTTAAAGAATTATTTGGCGATTCCACGGTCTCAAGATGTCAGATACTCGAATGAATGTTATTTTGGCTCAAAGGTTTTATACATTTAATTTCTTTGTTGTTCTTGGTTTTATGCTCTGTTTCTGGTTTTATAAATGTTTTTCCTACTATAGATGAGTGGGGAGATTGCTTGCCAAATTTAGAGAGATAGAGATGATAACCCACGCAGATCATTTGCTTTCATTTCATGAAGTCATGTATCAGTTAGGAATACATCATGAGAATGTCTTAATGAAAATGTTCATATACTCACATTAGAGGGAGAGGCGCGGGAATGGTCTCGATCCTTACCTCCTTCTATTATATCTTCTTCAAAAATATTTTCATGTTTCTTTCATAACCATTTACGAAATATTTTTTCTAATGAGTGCATTTTTAGCATTGTTGTGGGGAATTTGAGCTCCATATTCAACGTTAAATTATCGAATTGTTGTTGAAAGAAATAGTTCTCTCAAAAAGTTGGAGGAAGATTTGATTGATAATTTTACAAGTAGAGTTTATGATAGCCATATGGTAGACACATTTTCTTTTACATCAAATGTTTCTAATATTTTTTTCTCAGACCAAGTTGTTTCTCAAAGCTTCAATGAAGATCCACTTATTTTTTATGAGTATGACGACAATTCAGAAAACCAAATTCCTGCATCAGCGCATATAGAATCTCCTATAAATGGACTTTTGTATGACAACTATGCATCTAATTCATTCGAGGAGGCTTGATGAGGGAGATGAAGAGACGATCCAATTGGATGATGTCCCTTCTTTTGAAATTAATGAAAGCAATTTGCTTCCTTCCCGTTCCGATGATTATTGTGCTTATGCCAAATCTAATAAAAAATATTCTTCACCAGAAATATGTCAACATATTCGAGAGAATTTTGTTTTCCTTTGATTTTATGAAAATATGATGTTTAAAATTATTTCATAAGGAGGTCAGAGTTTTGGTCTCATAGATGAAAGCAAAATTCTGAGATCATCCATTTGGTCCATTATATCAATAGGAGATTTTTCAGATTCTTCAAGATCCAATGATCATCAACATGGAGTCAAAATGCAACCAATAATCTTTTGTATTTGATGCTTTGGGGACATACTTATTGAACTATAAGTATTGGCCTCAATTTTTTGATAATTTGTTATTGTTTGAAATTTTCCTTATCCCAATCAAAGGCATGAAAAGATCCCATCTTATGAGGCAATTGCTAACATGGTTTCACTAGAAATTCCATATTACATGATCAGTTTGACTTTTGTTGGTTAGGAGTAGGTAGTTTGTTGAATAAGCTCACCATTTCGAGCATGTAATTGTCAGATTTTAGTCAATAATAAGACTCCATAGACCAATAAAGGCATTGGGGTATAGCTATAGATCTAAGTTTTGTTTTAGTTGAAATAATCTGATTAGCCGAGGAGTTGGTAAAGGGGATAAAGTGGTTGGTGGAAGAAATGAATAATTAAGGCACATAAGTTTGTTGTTCTTAGCACCTCAAAGGAAAGTGCTACGAGTTGGAGTTGATGTTGGGATTCCTGGGCCTACATCTCAACCTCCTCCTCAAACCATCATATTCATACATCAACTTAGTTGTTAGTTACTCTTTCTTCTTCATTGTGTGTTAAGTCATGTTACTTTATGTCATCTCCTCCTTTCTTAACATTATGTGTTTTGATTTTTATAAGGTTGATGGCACCTTCTGATTTGAGTTTGAACAAGTCTTATCATCATGGGTTATATCGATGTTGGATCACCAAAGAGTTTAACTAAGCCTACAACTGCAAAAAATGTTGATTAAAGTCTTTATGTCATCTCCTCCTTTCTTAACATTATGTGTTTTGATTTTTATAAGGTTGATGGCACCTTCTGATTTGAGTTTGAACAAGTCTTATCACCATGGGTTATATCGATGTTGGATCACCAAAGAGTTTAATTAAGCCTACATCTGCAAAAAGTGTTGATTGCAAGAGTGTCAATCAACAGACAGACTATGTTTATGAGTTTTTTATGTTTTAAAAAATAATTCAAAGTTTGAATAAAAGTGCATTGGCACCCAAATCGCGCCCATTCGTGCATACTACCATCGATATCATGTGCATTGACTCTTTGATCATTTTTTCATTGCAAGTGTGGGGAAAAACTTAAGTAGCACATTCTTGGCCACCATTACCAACAACGGACAACCAAGACATAATGATACCAAAAAGGGATATCAATAGAGCGTTGGAGATCAGGTTACAATAATAATTTGGATTAGTTCCACGAGATTGTAGATCAGAGTTTTTTTCCACCAAGAAGAGATCAAAGAAGATTCATTAAAGGGATTTATTACCAGCTAAAAAAATGGAGCAATTTTGAGCAGCGCATTTCAGGATTAAGCTGTGAGCAAGTGGTAAGGAATTTGAAAAAATTATTAAAAACTCACTTTGGGAATGGGGTGATTTATCCTATTCATGGATGGTTTTCAAAATTTTGCAGTGATTTAGGAGAAAATTTGGTCTGAGGAGAACGGAATTTTCCAAAAATTAATTATTTCTATATTGATGGACAAGTGGTAGAGTATTCCACAACTTTGGTCAATTTCCAAATTTCTAGACCACCTGGTAGCAGTGGATGGTAGTCAAGAGACCAGTGACATATCTCAAGGAAAGTTGTTCCAATTTCTTGCAGCTT
>SNQJ01S0011399.1:0-12190 GCA_010110895.2 Picea sitchensis
TTTTGATTGGGACAATCAGCATGGCCATAACTTCTTCAATGGCTATTGTACTTGACATACCTACCCATGCAACAACTTCTGAAAGTTTTCCATCTGTATCAGTTTTGTCACCTCGAAGAAGCAATGTTGTAACCTCTACCATTGTTCCAATATATGATCAAACTCCACTAAATAGCATAAATGCTGCCAAGCCAGAGACATTGTGGCATAGAAAGAAGTTCCTAAGAACTCTCCTTCGGGTTAGATGAGGATATCTACAATAGTTCAGTGGAAATGGTAACGAGTAATTCAAAAGAAGCTAAAGCACAAGCACTGGATAAAAATTTATAGACAGTTTCTCAAAGAATTTGGATACTTTAGTTTGAAGTCAGTCTCCTACAGGAAGTTGGTAGCGCTAGCAGTCTTTTGCCTTTACTCTGCGCTGCAAACTAGTCTGTCTTTAACGCAAAGGAAGTTTGGTCAAGTTTGACTTCCTTTTCATCTCCGAAGGTGATGATTCATGACCCAGTTGTTGAAGACAATTTGAGAAGACTTCTTCTTCATCAAGGAAAGCCTAGATGGCAGCAGAAGACTTAGACTTTGATAGGGATTCTTATCCCTTAGATATAGGATATTAGTCCTATTATTTTGTAAACAGATTAGATTTTTTTTGCCAAGTAGTTTTGAGATCCAGCTTTTGGGGATCTCCAACGAATATGTAATGGCTATTTAGCCTTGAAATGAAGGAGGTAGAGGTGAGAGCAGTATCGAGGACTGTAGTTCAAACTTTGTCAATTGTAAGCAAACTGTACTTAGATATTGTTGAGTATATATCCAAATGCAGAATTTCCCCTCTAGGATTTTGATCAGACTTCCATTACCTTTCTTTTCTTTTCTTTATATGTGGATGAATTGCAAAGTTTCATTGTGTCTATAATTCATTTGATGATTGAGAGATGCCATTATTGCGTTGCATTAGTGGATTTAGATCCCACATATAGTTTACTGTTGTAATTGACCATTTGTATATGCTTTTAGTGTATCGAGTTTGTCGATACAGTGATCTTCTATATTTCATATTTGTTTTAATTCATCTGATCTGTTTAGAGAGGACTTTGCTTATTGGAATGCGTTCATCATAGTCTTAGGCTAAGTGAGGCTTGACAGTTCATAGATTGATCCACTATGCAGATTCTTCCATCTAACTAAATAAGTTTTATGTTACCAAGCTCATTCCCTTTACAATCAGGGAAAGACTCTTGGAGTGCTAACAGAAGGGATTTCCCATCTATGACCTTCACCACGTAGGGGAATAATTAACAAAGTGCATGATTGAGTTCATGGCAAGTAGTACNAAGGGGGGGACATGAGCCAAGAAGGAAGGTTCTAGACAACATGACAAGAGGAAGCATAAAAATAACCAAATCACTGAGAGGAAGACAAGTGGAGCGGTTGCAAGGGGTGGATGCCAATGCGTAATAAGGGTGAGGGAACAAGACATGGGTGAAGCGAAAGGGGCTAGGGGATGGGGCAAGGGGCCCTAGAACCATTAATCATACGAAGAAACCCAACCCGGTCAGTAGAGCCAAGATTGGCTTGGAGGTCAACAACGATATTTAAATGAAAAAATATGTGCCACAAGTCTACCTGAGTGAAATCCAAGATGAGATTTTGAATTCTAATGAACATAGAGCGTAGTCACAATTTTGCATGGAGAGTGTTGAAATGTAGGTGTCTAATGGTATTTTTAGAGTCCCCGGGAACAATGGGAGTGTGTGTGCCTTAATCTTTGGTAATGAAAAGGCCATGAAAAAGAGTGTATGCTTCTACTTGATTATTAGAGGCAAGGTCGAGACTCCAAGAGAAGCTCAAATCTATTTTCCCTCCAGGGCCATATAGCACCCCTCCCACACCTGCCACCCCAGGGTTATGATTTGAGGCCCCATCAAAGCATAAAGTATGATGATCACAATATTAAAGCCACTGAGAAAATTCCACATAAGTGAGTTGAAGTTGCTAGGATGTTCTGGGGTGGATTTTAGGAGAGAGAGAGAGAGAGAGAGAGAGAGAGATACTCGAAGGTATATATGTTGGAGCCACTTGCTTTCCCAATGGTCAAGGGCTTCAGGAGAGATGATTTCAAGGCCTCTAGAGTTGAAGAGTTTTGAAAGGAGGCCTAACGCTTTGGCTTCCACAGAGTCTAGGGGGGACACATCCCCTGAAATAGTCCCTTATTTCTAGCCAGCCACAGTTTCCAATAGACAAAATTAGGGAGGGCACACCAAACTCGCTTGAAAATGGGTTTTCCAATGGAGGAGCCCAAATAAACCTAATGTCAGTGGCTCGAAAGATGTTCTATGGAGGATGGCCACCGAGTTCTCTAACTGAGCCCCTGAAGGACTAAGAACCAAACTGCCTTGGAAAAATGCAAGAAAATGTGAGAGGAAGAGTCAAAAGCTGAGAAGCAAAGAACTCACCTAAAGGGGTCATGGATGCCTCTTTTTATTAGATTCTCTCATAAGTATTTTCCCATGCATTCTGATCTAGCATAAAGCATTAATTTTGGGGAAGTAGTATGAGTGCCAAATTGATTTCCACCTTCCAGATTTAGGAGGGAGTTCTTCATGCATCAACTGCATTTCATACCCCTTTTTTACTGAGAATCCTTGCTTTCCCCAACCTCTCGTATCTTTAATGGAAAGCAAGGTGGGGGAGAAACCCTAAAGTTTATGAAGGAGAACAAAAAATAGATCTGAAAGAGGGTCTAGAACCTCTCCAAAATTCCAACCAAACCGATGGCCAAAGGTTTCATCCCAAGAAGAGATGTCAAACAAGGTGAATTTCTTTTGCTTGTATATCCAATCTTTCAAAGGAAAGATATTTTGAATTCAATGAGGGGGGGATTTCCCATGATGTTGTCCTACCAGATTTTAATCCTTTTTCCATTCTCAAGGATCCATGTCAATTTATCTTTAAAAATAGGAGTGAGTCTTTTAATAGGTGCCATATCTGAGAGCTAGTTGACTGATTAGGTGGGTCGTCTAGACATCTTAAACGAGACCCTGATAAATATTTTCTTAAGATGGTATTTTTCCACCATTCCTTTTTTCCCGTTACCAATCTCCAAAGGATTTTCACTTCCCCCATGAGATTTAGGGGCTCTTAATATATTCTCTATCTAATTATATGGAATTTTTAGAATTGTATTTCCCCCCTTGCCACAAGAAGCACCTAATTTCACGAGCAAAGGCCTACTTAAAGGAGACAAGGGCTAGAAGAGTAGAAAATTTGAAGAAGGGGAGGTCACTTAAGATAGAGTTGATCAATACAATGCATCCATCCTCTTGTCCAAAACATGAAGCCAAGAGGCGGAGGCACAAGGGGATTCCAAGATACTTGAAGGACTGCCACTTTTCTTCATAAGAAAATCCCAGGATTCTAGCAATATCCATAGTAAGTCTCAAACTGATACTCCAAGTGTAAATTTTGTTATTATCATTATTAATAAGGCCACTAGAGACTTTGGTGAAAAAATCCACTTTGTTTCTAAATCTAGTATCCAAGATAGTGGACGCCCCACTGATTAGGATAGTATCATAAAAAAATTGGGAGTGATTTATTCTCTTCGCTCCTCTGATGATTTTGATACTCGGAATGTTTTTATCTTTCCTTTCGTGATCCATGGATCTACTAAGAGCCTCTGCAATGAGAATGTAAAGAATGGGGGAGAGTGGGCATACCTACCTTAGGCCTCTTGAGGCACGAAGAAAAGGAGTGGGATGACCATTAACTAGAGGAGTTATCCAAGGAGAGGCAATGCAAGCATAAAGGAAACGAAGGAAGTTTTCTTGAAAGCCAAATTTCTTTAGAACTTCCAACAGGAAATTGTGTCGGACTTTATCAAATGTGTTGGCCATGTCAAGTTTGATGATCATCTCCTTCTCACCCTAAGTTTTTCTCGAGTGGATAGCTTCTTTTACTAAAATGATGTTATCCAATATTTGTCTTTTTTCCATGAAGCCCCCTTGGTTTGGGGAAATCAGCTTGGGAAAGAAAGGATTTATCCAATTGGCTATGATTTTGGAAATTATTTTGTAGGAGACATTGCAAAGAGAAATGGGATGGAATCTAGAGAAAGGGGGGGGTTGACATCTTTAGGGATTAAAGATAAGAAGGAAAAGTCGGTATTACCTCTCATTCTCACAGATCTCTTCACATACTTCACCATCCTAATGAGGTCAAACTTGATTGTGTCCTAGCATTTTTTGTAGAAGTGGGATGAGAAGCCATCTGGATTAAGGGTTTTTTCTGACTACATATGATGAATGGCCACATTTATGCTTATGATATGGGTCTACAAATATTCTCATTATCTTCCACGCTGATGACTTGAGGGATATGATCCAAGAGTTAGGCACATTCTCGAAGGGGTTCCTTTGTAGGTTCAAAGTATAAGGCCTTAAAATGAAGAAAGGTTTCTTCTTTAATATGGGCGAAAGAGGAGAGGATATTTCCCTCTGCATATATGATTTATTTTATATTATTTTTCTAGACCCTAGCTTTAACTTTCCTATGAAATAATTTTATGTTTCTATCTTCTGACTTGAGCCACAAACTTAGAGATTTAAGGGGCCAATTCTCCTCCTCCATTCATAGAGTGCATTGATATTTTTTAAATGTTTGTTGTTCCTCAATGAGGAGGCTAGTTGTGACCTGCTCCCGTTCCATTTTCTTTTTGTATTCTTCCATTTTTTGAGCAAGGGAGCTTATTTTTTGGGCCGAAGGTTTGAAGACGACTTTTTCCCACTCTTTCAAAGCAGTCTTGAGTTTCTAGAGTTTTTGCTCGCATATATAGACAGGGGAACCTAAGATCCAACAGCTTCAAGTACTTGAGAAGAAGTCCTAGAAGGAAGAGTCTTGCACTGAGAGAGGGTTAAATCGGAAGGGGATTGGGTTGAAATCTTCAACATTCGACAATAGGAGGAAAATTGGATGATGATCTGAGCCTCCCTATGGTAGGATGGAAGAAGAAAGAGAAAGAGAGCCATCAAGAAAGGTGTTACTTACCAGAATTCTACCATTTTATTTTTATAATTATTGTATATATAACTACATTTCAATTAGAGACATTGTTATTAATTTGTTGAAGGTGATTCAATTATGTAATTGAACATGACTATTTGTCTCTTCGTCATGCCACATGTTGTTGTGGGAATGCATGTGATGGTATGTATGTTTTATAATAGTCTAGGTGATTATTCGTATTCATATATAATAGTGAATGTGGTGCATAGAGGCGTGCATAGAGCACATAGGTGAATGTGATGAGTGGAGGCATGCGTAGGGAACTATAGTGTTTGCACATAAGCTCTTGGGATGTGCACACAACATGTCAAGTTTTGTGTGAACACTGTCAAGGAGATCATATGTATGCTAAACATGGTATACATAATAGGAATGTAGCACACTTAATGTTGTATAAGTTTTATAGGCATGGGGGTGCCACTCCCTCGAAATTGACAGGGGTGTTGTTTATTGACCATGCCTGGTCTTGGGTTGGTGTACACAACTGTTGCAATACCCATGTTTCCCCCAACTTGTAAATGTAACTATATTTTTCTAGAAGGGTGGTGTAAATATTTATGCTATTAATGTAAAAAGGAAAATGTTGGACAACTGCTGAGGGGGATTTCCTATACAGGTCATGATGCCATGAGAGGGAAACAATGAGGAAATTTCCCTTGCCAATTTAAAATTCAATAAAAATCCAAATTGCCCATTTTCTAGAATTTTGGTTAATGGAGGAAGTTTGTAGTTGAACTATCAGCTTCCCACATTTATGAAAAATAATGGGTTTTGTACTAGAATTTCCTTGCCTCAGAAGCATGGGCAGAAAAGTACCCATCTAGAGGATTCTAGGCTGACCCACGAATTGGGGGATTTGACCCATGAAATCTTGTTGAAAAAGGAATGAAATGAAGGGAAAATTGCAAGCAGAGAAGAGGGGAGATAGTTAGTTGAGTGTGGGAGGAATTTTGTGAGTAGATAGTATGTAGAGGAATCGGTCTGGTGACCATTTCTGAAGAGGGAGAGCATGTGCAGCTCTTTGGTTTCGGAGAGAACTGAGAAATGAATATGTTTCTGGGTATAGGAATTGTTGGGCAGTGTTTTCTAACCAAGCTGATAAATGGGGTTGCAGAGAAGATGAGAGGTTGAAGAAGTACTCATTGAATACCCCCTTGCTTGATGGAGAGAAAATCGATCTTCCAAGTTCCTGTGGGAAGAGGAGAGTGATCTTCGTCCCTGGTTGTTGTCGAATAGAAGGAAGAATCTCTCTCAGGGCATCATGATCTAGCTAGGGGGTGGCCAACAGTAAATCCTTCCAGGAATTGTTGTGCCTACAGTTGTGTGGAAAAGGGCACCCTTTTCAGCACTTGCAACACTATCTAGTTTCTAGATAAGTATATTTTGTTAAATCTTTGTAGTGTTAAGATCAAAAAAAATTATATACTATGTTTTAAGAGCTATGTAAGTTTAATTTCTGACAAAAGTGGCTTGAGAAATTTAAGTAAAAGGAAGAGAATGTTTTAGTTGAACCTCATTTGATTTACTTCCTTATCTCTTATCTGTGTGTTAAAATAAGATTTATGGGAGTGAATGGTGTGGTTGATTGCGTTGCACAATTTAATGTAAGATTTGTCAATGATGATTGAACAATTAAAAATCTCTATAAAGCATCTGAAAAAAGAGAGTGATTTTCTGCATAATAGTGTTCTATTTTATCTTATTTTCAAGCCTTATTACAGAAAACTTAGAGTATATCAAATTTGGGTTTGGTCTATAGGGAAACAACCCAAACATTTAAAAATGCAAAACTCATTATAAATAGGTAGTAAGGAAAATAATTTTGGAATTATACATGACACTTCTTACTTGAATTCAGAGTACAATAGCCCTTTAGATTTTATTTGGGCATTAATAACAATTATTCTAAACTTGTGTTAAATCTCCTATAAATTTGGGAAGAATCCCCTTAATTTTTGGTGGGCAGTAAATCCTGGTAGAAATATCGTATTTTACTGTGAAGGAAATTCTTGCCTTAGGACCAATTTGCTTAAATCTAGGTAAGGAAAGTAAAGCTTAGTAAGAAGGAGAAAGTTTACTCCTTTACCTGTGAGGAAGGGAAATTATAAACCATATTTTAAATGGAGAAAAATTCCCTCCTTAATATGCTTTTATTTTATTATTCTAAAAGTCGGAAAATAAAAAATAGTTTTCATTTCCTTTTCATTACAAGTTTAATTAAATAAAATTTCAAATTAAACCTCACCAGACTTTGAATACGTGCACGAAATTGGTAATGTGTGTGTGTGTGTTAATAAACCTGTCATTATACGCCTTGATAATTTCTTAGCACACTTCGGAGCTTTCGGACTCTGGGACTCTGGAGGTTTGAAGTGGAGAGTGAACTAGAGAATGACCCAAAGACCGAGGAATTACATGTTAAATGGGATTAATCTGCCCATGGTCAACCTTCTAATAATTTCAAAATTATTCAGGACTCCGNGGAATTTATGAAAACCTTGGCACGGATTTTGATGGGATTTATTATAAATTTAACATATTAAAATAAACACGTGGATGAGACCAAATCCTTTTTCAATTTTAAATTATTATTTAATGTGTAATGTATTCACGTGGGACTATGGGAGTTTGGGACTTCGAAGCTTTGGGATGTTGAAATGATGGCGTTGTGATAACTTCTGAAGGCTTGAAATGATGGCGTTGTGATAACTTCTGAAGGCTTATGGCCCAGAGTCTCCTTAGGAAGACATTTAATGCAAAATTCATAAGCATTAAGTACAAACTTTAATGGGCTTATGGTATTATAATATATTATAATATTATAAACCCTCACGTGGACGAGGTCAACCTTTTTCCAAATAATTATATTATATACAATTTATAACCCATGTGTGTGGGACCACTTCGGGGTTTCGGGACTCCGAAACTTCGAGATGTTTGAGGAATGGAGAATGTGTTGAAGAGTTGTAGTAGTTGACCCGGAGATCCTCCCTCTTTCCAATGTTAAATACAATATTGGAGATTTATTAAGTCTGGGTGCAATTCTCAAGGAAATGTATTATTATAATATATTATAATAAAGTTCATTATAATATTCGCACGTGGATAAAGCCAACCCTTTTTCCCTTTAAAATATTAGATAATGCGTAATGCTTATAAGTGGGACCGCTTTGGGACTTCGGGGCTTCGGGATGTTTGGAGTGATAGAGTGTAGAAGCTAAAAGGGTTGAAGGCCCAAACCTACCTATCATGTTCCAATGTTTTAATAAATATTTATATAAACATTTAAGGTAATTAATTATATTACAATCTAATATAATTAATTATATGTGTATTACTTCATAATATAAGTGGGACCCTCTCCAAAGCTTCGATATTCAGGAATTCTGGGTGTTTTCATAAAAGCATGGAGAGGAATTACGTTGAAGTCCGGAGACTTAGGTGTCAATTGATATTAATAACCCTAAGTGCCCTTTGATATATTTAATTATATTATAATATAATTTATTATAGTATAATTAATAAAAGAACAAATTAGTAATATGATTTGATTGTGAGTTAATGTGACGAGGATTTAATATAATAATTAACACTAATCCATCCTGAAATGTTGGGTTTCCAAGGAAAAAGGGGAGTAATCATTGGTTTAACTCGACCAATAATTCATGCCAAGTAAAAATGGAATTTACGGGGTTAATTAATTTTAATGAAGATTAATAATCCCTAATAGGGATTAAATAAATGATTAATAAAGAAAGAGTGGGAATTTATTATGATAATGACTAATCAATTTGATAGGCCTATAAGAGTTAGACAAATGTCAACCTATTGTTGGGTGAGTCCTTGTATGCTATGATAATATGACATGTCATAGAAAACCCACGTGTCAACGCAGGACTGGACATGAAATAAGTGTGGGACTCTTGACGAGTATAGGCTATGTGTTAAGCGTGAACAAACCTAAACTGTTAGACCCAAGGGTGGACACTTTTCCACCATAGATTTTGGATGGGGAAAAGTCATTCGGACTTCATAATTTCAGGGGGTTTTGGGGTTGTATGAAACTGATAGAGGGTCGAAGGCCTGAAGCCGCAAAATCTTGGTAGGAACTTTCCCTATGACCCTGTCCTTCGGTGGCCACATCACTTATAGAAGATGACAACTTCAGTCGTGTTAGTGCTACGTCGACTAGTAGGAATGAAGTAGAACCACATGGGTGCCACATGGTGAGGGGGTGACCTTTGGCCAATGACACCCCGAAAATTTCAAAAATCCATAACTATCAATCCAGAACTAGGTTTTGGAAAAAATTATATTCATTGGAAGACTCTCAACGAGCATAAGGAGATGGTGTCCTTTTAGATGAATTTAGGGGAGTTTAAGGAAAACAAAAAAAATTATGCCCCATCCCTTAAAAGGATACTTAATGGGTTGGGTGTGTGACAATTGTAGGGTGTTCAAGTGGTCTAGATGGAGGATATTGGTGCGAATAATGCATGTTTCTTAGTGTGTGTAAGGCTAACTACTAAGATCCCATGGTTATGCTTTAATCAAACCCCCCTCCTTGATAGAAATGGTCCCCGTTGCATTGAGTTTTAGGACTATTGGTGTAGGTTATTGCTACATTAGATGGAATAAGTGAAACTGGCATAATAATGGGCATATATACATGAGGCCTTTGTTGTTTATTGGGAACCAATAAGGGTGTATACGTACCTTGTTAATTGTGGAGTGGTTGCTCCAAAAATCAACTTCTTTTGGATATCATTGTCATCGATCTTTGTTGCATTTTGTGTCATTGTAAATGGGTTTGCAGAACACATAAAGGAGATAGGTGTAACTGAAACATCTATGTTGATCTTTCCCTCAAGTTTGGGAATTTCTTTGAAGGTATTAGCTTTGCCAAGGGGTGATCTAAAATTGTTGTTGGAAAAGTTGGTTGTCTAGTGATCTCCTCCAAAATATTCATGAGGCCATCCTTCATGGATTTTCTTTAAAAATTAAGGGCATTTGGAATAAGCTATTCCATAGAAGATGTTGTGTTGTTGTTTGTGGATGTGGTTATGGTGGTGTTTTGCATTCTATTTGACAGTTTGTTGTTGCAACAAGATAACTATGTGGGTATGGTGTATGACTTAACAAGAGCAAGTGCTATTATAATGAGCCAATTGTGTGAATACAATGTATGACTCAACATGAAGTGAATGCTATGAAAAAATTGTGTGTGTGTGTGAGAGAGAGAAAGAGAGCCAACTATATTTGGTTGCAGTGTACAACTAATATCACCAAGCTATGATTGTTGAGCATATGTTTGTTGCAATAATATAAGGAACAAATGGTCAAGCCAATTATGTCTTGTAGTGTATGGCTCTAACACCAATGATCTAGCTCCAAGATGTAAATCAAATGAAAACTTAAATATTATAATCAAATGAAAACTTAAATAATATAATATTGATTAAGTTATGAGAGGAAGCATCAACAAAAATGTATCAAATGACCGAAATGTGTACAAAGAAAACTAGATCGAAGCAATGTTTGTATTACTATGAAAATTTGTATACATTTCTTTGTGAAAGAGAGCATGTAAAGGAAACAACTTTGTGAAAGAGAGCATGTAAAGGAAACAAGTTCTTGTACCATCTACTTGGTATAATACATTGTATTATATAAAAATAAATTTCAATTACAAAAGTGGTCATTTGATTGTTGAAGGAAATAATTCATTATAGTAATTGAATATGACTATATTTCGTCCAACATACCACATGTTGTTGTAGGTGTGCATGCAATGGTGCATAGGTGTTCATTAATATTCCTATAAAGTGGCGTGCATGACGGTAAGAGCAACACATGACAAGTGGAGGTGAACTAAGGTGCACTCAATGTGTTGTAGTGTGTACGCACAAGCTACTAGGATGTGCACACGAACTATTGAGGAGTGTGTGTAACCTTGAACATGGCATTAACAATAGTAATTTTGTGGAGCAAATATTCTAGAAGTTTTACATGGATAAGGGCACTTCTCCTCAACCCTACCAAATCTTGGGTTGGTGTACCCAATTATAGGGTGTTGAAGTGGTCTTGATGGTGTAAATTGTCGAAGAAAATGTGATCTTCTTAGCATATGTGAGGTTGGACACTAAGAACATGTGGTTTCACTCAAATCATTGAGTGGAGTTTGAGTAAAATTTGCAAGTATTAAAGTGTTAAAAAGTTGTGTGAGTGGGAAATAGGCAAACATGGTCTTCTAGTTGGTTTCGTCATGTGTATTCATTTGTTAGGAAAAGTAGTGAGTAGAAATTTGAGGTTAAAAGATGAAACTTTTTTTTAAATCAACAATGCAAGTTGTGAAATTTTGTAGTTCATCTAATTCATGAGCTATTCTTCTAAGGAAATTTATTGGTTTTCTCTTCAATTCGATTAAATTTGATAATCAATCCCTAGGAGGGACTTTGAGGATTTGTGACAAAATGTGGTTGATCATATCTCTGCTGGCATCTCAAAGAAGAGATAGGTCTAGTGTGACCAAAATCTGAAGTTAGGAGAGAGCTCTCAAAGAAAAGGTGATTCATTCGAATGAAGTGACATGTGGGATTGACAAGCGCATAAGAACACATATTTGATTGCCACTAATTAAAAAGGAAGTTCAAAGATACTCCAAGGAACTAAACTACTATCTATATAATAGGATTATAGAGATTTTATGATGGTTATGATTGTAAGAAACAAACAAGCCTAAGGTTAATGTTAAACACAAAGACACTATTGTGTGTATTTATTGATGTAAAATATTGTTTCCTATCATTATAACACAAGCCTAAGGTTGTAACCAAATATAAGAGTGTACATATATTATTAGTTAATGAAAAATATGGTTTCTTTTCACTATCAAGCATTTGATATGTGATTCATAAGTGTTTTTGAAATATGGGAAGGTGAGGGAATTGGAGTTCTGCAATTATAAAAATAAAATACAATAGGCTTGTTTGAGCTGAGAAGAGACTAAAATGGAAGGCATTGAATGGAGTTTGAGTAAAATTGCAAGTCGAAGAGCGTTGAGGATTTGTGTGAGAAAACATGGGGTGAAAATGGTCTCTAGGTTGGTTATGGTGTGTGTATTCAT
>SNQJ01S0011399.1:13391-35831 GCA_010110895.2 Picea sitchensis
GTTCACCAACAAGGCACGGGATTAGGAAAGCCTTTGTCCAAGGTTGAGAAGATGAAGTAGAGGCAAAGAGTAAATTGTGTAATCTATTACACAAATTAAATGAGATTCTACAAAAAATAGAGGTTGACCATCTAAAAGCATAGATAGAATTAAGGACAGAGCATGAGATGATAATGTATTATGTATTATGTAAAAAAATATCATGGCAATTCATAAACAAATTCAACTAAATTTGGACTCGTTGAAAGCCACTTATGAGAGAGATGAATTAGACAACTTTATGTGTATGAAGAAGTCAAAAGTATTCATCCAACAACTACCACATTTGGGTACCCATCCAACATTCAAGAAATACGATCATGAGAATAGCATGAGAAATCAAGACAATAGTAATTTAGAAGAAGACTACAAGCTTTCATGTTCTTGTTTTAATTATCTAATCATATTTTGATGTAAAAGATAAGTTTTGACTTATTCTAATTTCAATTTTGGTTTTGTTATAATCTCATTTTTGCAAAGTGTTATAGCACAAAATGCCACACCCATGCATTTGTGCCATGGCCCAACCCTTTCCTAATTCTGGCTAGACTTTTCCCCCAAAATACCTATAACAAATAACTTAAAAATCATTCCCTAAGATCATATCCATGGATTTTCCTAGTGCAACACGTGGACATTCACGACTTTACACACTGCAACCCGCAAATGCCCTCAAAATTTGTGAAAAATAAAATAATTCCATGTTTTCGAGCGAACTCGTTTTCCAACAACCCCTTCCCGTACTCAACAGAATCCAACTCCCCAAAACTATTTGGGAATATATAAAACATTCATTGAGGGATAAGGAGAGGTCAAGTCCTTTTATGCAAAGTTATGATGCTAGCATCTAGCAAGATTCTGATCCCTATAATTCTCTGAGTAACATCCCCTATACTCTGGAAACTCCTTTTCCAACACTTCTTTCTCATGTTATGTGACTATAGGGTGTATCATTATCCCTATCTGAGTCATTAAAGGAAGATTACATTGGTTTAGTTTATGCTTGAGGTTTCCTGGAGGAACCCAGACAGTTGGCTTCAAGACGGTGCTTAAAGGTTGGACAAGGTTTTAACTTACCTTTTCCACTTGCTGATAATAAAAGAGTTTGTTTTCCCTCAGATTTTGTCTTCAATCAATGTATGTTCATATCTATACTTACTTTGAATATGACATGTAATATGCACATGCTTTTGTTTGCATAACTACTTTCATTGCAGCCCTTGTTTTGTATATATCTTACAGACTGGTTCCAATGGGTGATCAGGAGCTCTTCAACGACTTGGAGCAGGGATCGACATCAGACGGGAAAACAACGTGCACATTATTTTCTCCTTTCTATCCCTACTTCCTCCTAAGCTAAGTAGTTATTTTATTTAGCTTTTGTGTGCTTGTCTTTGAGAGGAGATTGTTGTCTCTGCTACTTAACCTTGCTCTGCTATGATCTAGACCCCATATCACAGGGGGAAAATCAATTAATCGGAATTGCAACTCCATTTGGGATTCTCCTAGTTGGGTCATTTTGGTTGATGTGTCTTGCTTGCTTGCTTTGTCTTTTTCTATTAGTTTCTGAGTCTTTTTTTTAGTCTTTTAGCCTCACAAGACCTATTCCAAAGTCCTGAAGCCCTCTATTTCAAAGTGTCGTATTTTATTTTCTTACATTTCCTTGATATCCACGAGTTGCTTCTCTGTATCCCGCGTACATCCATGTTTTTCATCACTACATCTCGCGGATATCCACAAGTTGAATTGGTTACAATCACGGACCTGTGTGAAGCTGAAATTTTTAATTTATCTTCCTTTCTGGGTTGAATTATTGGTTTGATCAGTCACCTGGATTGTCCTGACTCTCTGTTTGGGTTTTCTTTGTCAAGTTTTGAATGTTTAATGTACATAAAAGATTAAAATATTTTCTTGAATTGTTTAGTATAAGGTTTGTTGGGTAGAGTGAAAGAACATCCTTGTTTTTCTGCATATCTAGATTCACTTTCTTTTCAGTGGTATCTTGGTTGAACGCTTTCTGTCTTTTTTCCTGCTTTCTGCCTTGTTTCAAAAAGAAAAAAAGAAATATCGCATCTCTTTGCTTTGAATTTCTTTTGTAAACGAAATAGATAAAAAAAAAAGTATGCATGTTTGTTTGTTTCTCATTTCTTCAACCCTTGCCTTCTATTTTTACAAGAAAAGAGATAATTACTTAGCATTCAGGTAGATGCATTATACTTTGGTAGTGATAGCCTTGCATTAAAAAGAAAATAATTCAGTAGTACAAGTTTTGCATTCTTGTGTGCATTTATTTTTAGAAAAGAGAATTGTAAAGTTCATTTCAATATGTCCTAAATATTGCACTCAAACCTCTTGTTTCCATCTGAAAAATAATAATAATTTGTTGCATAAGCATAGTTGCATCCATTTTCATTTGAAGAAACTGTGTTTGTGTTCTTACATTGCATTTACTTTTGGAGTCAGTTTGAACATCACCAGAGTTTCATTTGCACCTTTTATAACTAAGAACAACCCATTAAAATGAATGCATAACTAAAATTTATTAGAAACTTTCATTTTTCTAGGATAAACGAACAAGTTTAGGCTAGGGCCTTGGTGTAGGTTGGATAGTAAATTTCTCTAAGGCCACTAAACAAACATAAGTGTTTGAGATAGGGAGAGTAGAACCCAGTTGTCGTATAGGTTGGTCTAGATGCTTCCCTAACATAGGAGATAAACATGAGGTCGCGTAAGGAATAGTCGAGAGATTCCCCTCCAGAGTTGGACCAAGCGTAGTGGAGATATAGTGTATTGGGGGTTTCGATCATACCCATACCTCCATGAGAGGTAGTGCTTTCGAGGCTTCGGGCTTTGCTACCCTTCCCACAAGTTCGATCCCGATTTTTCGATTGTACCCCTCGGGCACCGACTGCGAGCTGGTAACCATAGTTGCTTCTCCTAGGTGCATCACAAGGTGACTATCGGGGTTTGTCGTAGTACCTGAGGCAGATTTTCTATCATGCATTTCAGTATTGTTGGAGGGTTCCCCATGAAGCGTGGGTACTTGCACTGGATAAGGTTGATCTGTGGAGGTCAGGATAGTTGCTTCCCATATCTTTGTCCTTTGGTCCACGGGACTTAATCAACCCGTGACTTCATCTGAAAGAGTCAAAGCCTACTTTCTTGTTATTCTGGTCCCAAGACCTAATCCACTTGAGTCAAAATCTTGAAAAAAAAATGTTTTTGCCTTGTATTTTAGGGATTTATAGCGGTGTTTTTGGTGAAGGTAGTTCAACCTTAGGAAGGCGATTCGATTGTCACCGAGATATAATCACTCAAAGTGGCCAACCTACCGCCCTGGATATAGAGGAGAATTCAAGGCCTTCCTCGTAATGAAGAGGTTATAAATAATGCTCCCCCACCCCCTCAAAGGCGTCGGCTTGAGTCCGACACTTTCGTATGAATTGGTCAGACCAAGATCAAAAATATTGATCCTCCAAAATTCAACGCTTCAGAATCAGAGGAGGTAACCGTTGAGGACCTTGGAAGTGAGGAGCTCGCTCCACACTTTAATCCTCCATTACCAGAAATTTTTCTGTTTCCAGTCGTAGGAGTCCCTCCTCCCAAATCAAACTTTGTTGATAGTATCCCTCTCCATTGGGCCACTATGGACGACACTCCATCAATGTCAGGGTTGAGAGCCCCTGTTAATCCCACCTCGACGATAGTTACCGAGGGGATATTCCCTCCTGGTATGTCAGCTCAAACAACAAATTTGTTTCCATCCACCGTCGCCACGACATCCAACAACATTGCCTTGTTGGTTGTCAGTCTCACTCGAGTCTCGAGTGCAGCAACATTGTTTTCATCTACAACAAACTCTTTCTCTTACGGAATGTCGTCAATGAACGTGCTTAATGCTCTGGTTAGTTCTCAGACAGCCTCCTAGTTTTCGAATGTCGGTACAAAGAGCACTCCATATTCTTACCAAGTTGTGTCTTGGGGCGGAGGGCACATTCCTTCGTCAGCCCTGTTCATCGGAAGTGGAACTATCCAAACTTTCGGCCCCAAACCTTGTATGGGGTCGGGACGCTTCCATGCGTAGCGAAACTCAACCCGCTGGCATGTTTTCTACATTGACCCCATTCACACTTTATGGTGGGTTTGGGAACAACCCCTTCACTTCATCCACAGTGTCAGCAGGGGGAAACCCCTTCCTAGGTCAGTTTTCCCCCTGGAAATTACCTTTGTCTTCTCCAAGGGAATTGTTGGGGAGTACCCCTCTCCAAGGCCAATGGAATCCCTCATAAGGGATGTCGCAAGAAGGAAACTCCTTTCCCAATTAGTCATTCCCCATGCCTAGATTCATTCCTTCGCATGGGGGGTCCACTAGGGAAACCAAGGTTTTTATTATGGGAATCAGATGAGTGGAGTTGTTCCTCCATTTAACCAGTGCCAACAAGGTTTCAACCCAAGCTCTGGTTCGATTGAAAAATCTTTCTAGAATCCTGGTGCCAGTTATAACCTAGGACCTTCTTTTCAAGCTACTCATCAGTCAATAACGCATCGTAGGTTACCATTTATGGAAACTTTTCATTTTCCAGACTTATCCAAGTTGATGAATGATCCCATTCTTCATGACCCAAGTTGGTATGCGGTCCTGGCTAAACTACCTTCGGACATTCCAAAATTTGAAGGAAAAAGTGGGGAGGACCAGTAGGACCATGTTACGACTTTCCACTTGTGGTGTTCGTCGAACTCGCTCAATGATGATTCATTTAGATTGTGTTTGTTCCAGTGTACTCTTACTAGAGGTGTTTCCAAATGGTATATCGAACTTGATATGGGAAAGTACTCAACTTTCGGGGACCTAGGCATGGTTTTCTTAAACCATTTCCAACTCTTTGTCTAGTACAATGCCGGGATAAAATTGTTGGCTAATTTTTAACAAGATAATGCCACACAAATTTCCAACCATATTCGGAAATGGAGGAGAATGAAGAGATTAATTAAGGCTACAGTTCCACCTCAGTTCCTCCTTGAATGGTTCCTGAAATCTCTACTCCCTTATACTTTGAAGGATGTTGCAACTTCGGGAGTGTTTTCAGGGGAATAGGAAATCTTTTGGGTGCAGTAACTAGAGCTCATATACTCTCAGTCGGGCATGCTCTATGAGATTATGCTGAACACACCATGATCTACCCTCGACTTGGCTAAGATAAATTCCAACCCACATGTCAATGGTATAGTGGGTTCTACCGAAACAAAAGTCGCAGACCTGGCTGCTAGCAAGATGAAGAAACTTTCTATTCAACAACCTACGACTAGTCCAACCTCTGGCTCGACCACCCCCTCCACCCAGTCCTATGACATACATTCAGTGCAAATGAAGACTTCAAAGGGTCCTCAAAAACCTAGAGAAAAGAAAAAGGGCAAGGGTAAGAAAGGTGGTGGGGGAAACAATAAAAATTCAGATAAGAATGTTGAGGGGGGAAACGATGAGAAAAGGAAGGTGAAGTTTCGCTGCAAGATTTGCAACGACGATTGCCTTACTCATCAATGATCGAATATAGAAGAAGCCCAACGTCTCATTAAGTTGAATCAACAACAACAACCTGCCGTGTTGCAAAACCCTTTCCCACAAGGGAAGAATTTGCAAGGTAGTTCTTCCAACTTCAACCCACAAGGGGGCACTTCAAGTTCTCCCCCCTCTGACGGATATAAAGGAGTATTACACATGCTTCACTCCTTGAAGATAAAATATGTAGATTTTTCGACGAGAAATAGGAATTATGATAACCCAAAGTCGACTGAAAAGGGTAAGAAAACTTCATAAGAGCAGGCCCCTCTCCACATACAAAAGCCTGATAAAGAGACAACGACGCGCATACCTAAGATCATTTACAAAAGGACAACACATAGCCCTAATGCAAGAGTCTCTCCTAATTACTCAATCATTGAGGATTTGGCTCAAACGCCTTGCACACTATCTGCTTTGGAGGTGCTCCAAACTTTCCCCTCACAACGCACTATGTTGTTGTCTTCTATAGGAGCTATTGATTCTTCCAATCAATTCGTAATGAAGTTTGATGCTACTGAAGTGAGGCCACACATTCCATATCATGTAGCTTTTCAAATTAGGGTTGTTTGCAACAATCTCTTGGTTAAGAGAATCGTCGTTGATGAGGGAGCTTCCACGTGCATGATGTCTTTGTCATGATGGAAAGCTATCGGTTCTCCTGATATTACCCCTTCTCCTACACTCTTGACTACCTTCGATGGACATTTGTTTCGACCACATGATTTGATTCCTTCATGTCTGGTTATGCTAGGGGGGGACTCTGTTTTCATTGAGGTTGAAGTAGTCAATGTGTCGCTCGACTAAAATATATTGTTAGGAAGAAGTTAGACTTACGCCATGATTGTTGTCGTATTGACAGTTTTTCTAATTATATGTTTTTCCCATGAAGGGAGAATCGTAACTATCGATTAAGTGGCATCCAACCTTTCTGACATGGCCACTAATTTTGGGTCTATTGTCCCTTGGATTGAAAATTCTCATCCGAACACTGAGAGCATTGGTTGTGGGATGTACCCTTCTCTCATGGGATCTTTTGAATATCTCGCCCCAATTTTGTATGTTTGTGCCACTCCAGTTAATAGGGTCGCTTCGTTCATAATCTTGTATATATAGGACCTTTGTCTGTTTCTAAAGTAGCTTATCAAGCCATTTAGCAAGCCACAACAGACCCATATCAAACTCTTGTGGTCACTAAGGAGGATGATCTCTTTCCTAAGCCTATTTGCACTCAAGACTCTTCAAGCTCACAAGTCTATTTGGATACTGTCTTGCCTTCGGACAAAGCAATCATCGAGGCAATGGTCGGAGCTGAAAGGCCATGGAAGGATTTTCATCATAGATCATATTTTTTCCCTGAAATCAGTCGAAAAGAAAGTGGAGAGTTCACATCATCCATCGTTGGAAGTGTTGATGGAATATTCAATCCCTTGGCTAGGCATGGTCTCTATGCCAAAGGAAACATGGCTAATATATGGGAAACGATCCCAGTCAACATTTCTGAGATTCCTCAAATTGTCGAAAACATATTTATCGAAGCATAATGCTCACAGGACGAGATCGCTCAATATACAACACTCTCTAAGGAGTTTTGAGATGTGTTTGCATGGTCTTACGATGAAATGTCTGGCATTGATCCTCGAATAGTTCAACACGAGATACGAAACTTTGAAAATGCAAAACCGGTTCGTCAAAAGTTGAGACATGTGAACCCAAGAAAGGCAACGGAAATAAAAGCAAAAGTGGAAAAACTACTTAACGAAGGTTTTATATACCCAATTCCTCTGACATAATGGGTCTCCAACCATGTTCCCATTGATAAGAAGCAAGGTACAATCCGTGTTTGCATGGAATTTGGGGACTTGAATAAGGTGTGTCCTGAAGATAACTTACCAACTCCATTCATTGATTAGATCTTGGATGAGTGTGCGGAGAGTGAAATCTTATCATTTCTGGATGGTTTTTCCGACTGCAAACAAATTGAAATTCGTCCAGAAGACCAACACAAAACGGGATTCATATGTGCTTGGGGCACTTTCGCTTACAGGAAAATTTCATTTTTGGTCTTAAAAATGTTGGTGAAACATCCCAGAGGGCTATCATGTTTTCCTTTCATGAATTAAAACATATAGTGGAGGAATATTTAGACGATCTGACGGGTCACTCGCGCAAGAGGTCCCAACATATCTTACACCTCCTCTTAGTTTTTGAATGACGTCGTTTCTATAGGATATGATTGAATCCACACAAGTGAATTTTTTGTGTGACCTCTGATCATATTTTGGGATTCATCATTTCGATAAAAGGGATCATGGTTGACCCCTTGTAGGTTGAGGCAATCACTCAGTTGCCACCCCCGTGCACAACCAGACAACTTCAGAGCCTACAAGGAAAGGTGAATTTCCTCAGTTGTTTTGTCCCGAACTATGCTAATAGAACAAAAGGCTTTATGCTCCTTTTGAAGAAAGGGGTCCCATTCTGTTGGGATGAAGTTGCACAATGTTCTTTTGATGCTTTGAAGAAGGCGTTGATTTTGACTCCATTGTTGAGTTCCCTGGATTACAATCGAGACTACTTGTTGTATTTAGCAGCAGTCGAGTCTTCGACCGGCATGGTTCTAGCTCAGGAGGATGATGAGATCCCAGAGCATGTCATCTATTACTTGAGCCACACTCTCATGGGTCATGAACTTAGATATTTTCATGTAGAGAAACTGGCACTAGTAGCTTTTCATGTTGTCTAGTGACTCTGACATCATATTCTATTATGAAAGAGCACTGTCATCGCCATGGTCAATCCATTTCAATATGTTTTGACAAGGAGAATTATCGGTGGAAAGTAAAACAAGTGGATTGTTGTTCTTCAAGAGTTCGAATTGGATTTTCCGTCTACAAAGTCTAAAAAGTATTTAGTCTTCGTTGAGTTTATGTCATAATTTTCGGTAGAGATTGAGGAAGGTGAGATGATAGACTCCTTTCCTGATGAGCACATCTTCCTTATCTCTTCGTCTGATCTGTGGTATGGGGATATCCTTATATATCCCCAAACTCTTAAGTTCCCTCCAAATTGCTCGATAGATGAGCGGCAAAGGATGCATTATATGGCAAAAAACTACCTTATCATCACTGACACTTTGTATTATAGAGGGGTAGACTCGATCCTTAGGCGTTCCTTAACTATTGAAGAAGCAGAGGTTGTTTTGAATGATTGCCACAATGGAGCATGTGGTGGTCATATCTGTGGGTTGGCGATAGCCCAAAACAAATTGCACGCAGGATACTTTTGGCCTTCAATCTTTAAATATTGTGTGGAAGTGGTCAAGAAGGGTCATCCAAGATAAGGTGAAAATACTTACTTGTTTAGGGTGGTAAGTAGTGGAGTTTCTCAAAGCTCCGTGTTTTCTTGATTTTGCTCTCCAATGGTTTGGTCACTTTGGTGGTTGTTTGGATGAAATGGTGAAAATAGAATGGTAAATGGATAAATATACTAATTTTTATTAAAATTTTGAAAACCCACTTCCTAAAATTTCTTATTTTTTCCAAATTTTCAACTAATGATCAAATTTTTCTAGCATTATCGACATTTTGGCAGGTCCTAAGACTTTTTCTCTGGTACACTTATCATCGATTGGTCGAGTCTTTTACAAGACTATGGGCATGTAATGTGTATTTAACTAGCATTTAGGTTAGGGTGCATTCCACTCGAACTTTGCATCATCAATTACCGTTACCATTAAAACCTAGGGTCAACCCCATTAATGAGCGATGAAACATTTCTCTCTACTTAAAGGCATTGTTTGATTGGTGGTAGAGAATAGCTTCCATGAGCGCTCTAGCATAGAATCCTTTTGCATTATGGCGCTCATGTTGCAAGTTTGTCTTTAGGCTTGGGGGTCCTGGTTTAGTCTCGTCGTGAGTTTGTGTTTAAACTTCATGCTTCTTACTCTCTCTCGTTCTGGCCTTTTTCTAGTGCGATATCTATATCACATTATTGAGTCCATAGCTAATCTATTTTAAGACTCCTTAAAATTTAAAATATTGTCGAGTGATGTTGTTCCTTGTACAATCGTTAATGGACCTGAAGGAACGTCTATCCATCATAGGTTTACCCCTTTTTCAGACTGGAATAGACTACTTACGAAAAAGGTATACTCTAGTCTATGGGCTAGAAGCGTTCTCCTAAGTTGTGTTTTATACATTTTCGGTTTCATGGGACTAACTTTACGAAAAAGGCCTCTAGAGTCCATAGTTAATCTCTTTTCAGAATCCTTAAATATGAAAATATAGTCGAGTGATCTTGTCTTTGTCACACTCGTTAAAAATATTTTGAAGAGACCTCCTTTCGGCATAAGTTTAATCCTTTTCCAGACCGACTGTACTATGTACGAAAAAGGAATACTCTATCCCTAGTGACCAGAAGAGTTCTCCTTGGTATGCTTTTATTCTTTTTCGGGCCCTGGAGACTAAACTTATGAAAAATACCATCCTGGGAGGTTTACTTCCCAAAGTTGAGTCATAATTGCATCTGCATATTGACTACTCATGCTTTTTATCCTAATTTTGGCTTCAGCATGCTCTCATTGAACCAATTGCCTATGCATTCCTATCAATTCCCAGCCTTGCATTTTATGCCTTTCCGACTCGATACCTTATCCCTAGAAGGAACATCCCCCGAGTGTCCTTATCCTACACATGCTTCCTTGCATTGAGCATAGGCATGCTCCTTGCGCTATGGAACTAGTTTGCTTTCTTGTGACACTTGTTCCTTCCATTGTACGATAGCATTCTTTTATTCCTTTTCAGGATTTTATAACATGAAAAAGACAAAAAAATCAATAAACCAAAAAGAATGGGAAAAAATTTGTCTCTTTTATTGGCATCAATCTTGTCTCCCTTGAACAAAGAACAATCTTGAGTCAGCATCTCATCATTTTGGGTTAGTGTGGCTTTAGGAGACTTTTTCTCACTTTGAGTTTTTTCTCCCTCGGTTGGTTATTCTTCCAGCTATATGTAGAATTTGTTGATTCTTCCTGCATCACAAATGTATCCCAGCTTATAATCATGCTTCCTGAGTCACATAATGTGTCGTGCTTATGTTCAAGGGAAATTTTTAATCCTGTGTCGGCCATTCTGCAGTTATCCTGTGACCTTGCAAGTCGGCTGTTGGCAAATTCAGTGGATAGAATGCAGTGATGGTTGTTGTCATTAATGGAAACAGTAGAGACAGTAGGATAAGAAGGATAAAATCTCAGGAGGAATAGCCTTGAAGAAAATGCGCACAGCAAGAGCTTAAAGAGGTGAGGAATAGCCTTGATGAAAAATGCGACAAAGAAGAGCTATAAAGAGGAAAAAGGAAGAAGAGTTTGACCGTTGATCCCATCCAAATTTCCAAAAGAACCGATCCGCCGATCGCATGTATCAGAGGGAGATATTCCATCTGAAAAGCCAAGGTGAACCTCGATTGAACTGGACCACAATCCGTGAAGAATCAAAGGACCGTTGATCACAGCTCTGTAAGGATCGGGGTTCGGGACTTCGAAATGTCCAAATCACTCATCAATGAAACCCCCGAAATCGCAAAACGCGAGCATTAATGACGATCGCAACTGCTAATCAAGAAGGATCCGGACCGCTTAATTTGCATGGACATCGCAGCCTGTGTGGCCTCATCGAATAAATTGGATCGATTTCATAAGGCAAAGATCACTCCATAACGAAATCCCCGATTTCGCATGAATCCGGTCGAATCAACCATCAGATCAACAAGTTACCCAGGACCACCGATTCACGCCACCGTACCTATTCGCCATCTAGGGACACGTGGAATAACCAGGTAATGACAAGTGTCAAGTTTATTCGGCATTTCAGGTACATGGAGTTGTGATTTGATCACAGCTGTTGGATAAGAATGAATTTGATCCGTAGATCATAGCCCTGGTCGTTGTTTCGGGGATCTGGTTTTGGTATTGACAAAACCTGAATATCATATATCGCTAAATCGCTGACGCGATTCGATAAGAGGTATAGGGCTTCAGCCACCCAGAGTAAGTGGAGGACAAGGGTGCAATGAGGGAGATCTGAATCGCATAATTTAAACAAGGAACGTATGCTTATTATCTTTGTAAACCCCGAAAACCCGACGAAGTGGTATGGTAGTGGTCACTGATAGGTGGTCATATTGGCATATAGCCGGCATTAAGCTCGTAAAAGAGCAAATCGGGAATCGAGAATCGAGGTCCCAGTACATGTGCTCGACATCGCAATTGCCGAATCGCGATGGTGGAATCCCGATTGGATCTGAACTGTTTGATCAAACCTTGATCGGAGGGTTGTTGTTCCTCCATTTATTAACGCCCAATTGTAAACTGCTGGCGAAAACCACTGGAATGATGAATCGTATTTCAATTGCTGCTATCGTGATGTCGCTATTCTCCCATTGAAAGGGGAAGGGAATCGTTAAAGAGAGGTGGATAAAATAAAATGAGTGAGACCAAATTTGGTCAATCGCTCGGAAGAAAAATGAGTAAAAAGTAAGAAAAAAATAAGATGAGCAGAGAATAGAAAAAGTGAAGGAACTGTGCAGAACGAAGAGAAGAAGAGAAACATGATGGACGAATGTATGTGAAAGGTATCGACGTAAGACATGACAATGAGCGCATACGTTGAATAAGATAAGAGAAGCAGAACAAGCAACGTAAGACCGTAATAATTAAAGAACAAAGAAAGACCGGTAAGAATTGATTTATCCGTAGTTGAATGTGTATTTAACCATTTATATTCTAGGGATGTTGGCAGGTGCTCGGGAGGATCAAGAACCCCTAAGTTCGGCGGGTAAGCTTGAACACGTAGTTGATTCCATCCTGGTTGCGCACCTAAAGAAACTAGGGTGGCGTAGTGGTGCTAGGGAGAACGATGTTCTGGTGCTATGCGTTGTAGCCCTGTGAATCGAAGTTGGTGCTTCCATCCGGTGCTGGAATAACTGTGGAGTTGATGCTTCCTTCTAGTGGGTGCTAGAGAAAAATGTAGAGTTGGTGCTCACCGTTGTAGCTTCGTAAACAGGTAGCAGCCTACTGAGTTGGTGCTCAATTATAGATGATGTACTTAACCTAAAAAGACCCGCCTATCATTTCAAGAAGAAGAGGTTTTCTTTATGGGTTTCCCTCGTGAAAACTGTCTCTGTGTATTTTATGTGTGACTCCATGATCTTACCAGACCGCCCATATACTGTATGCTGTTTGATAACACATGAAGAAATATTAATATAGAAATTGTTTGTTTTTCATAAACAACTGGATTCACCCCCATTGTATTAGTATTTCCAACAATTGGTACTGAAAGCGGGTTCCTTTACTTAAAGGTAGATCTCAGTTTAACATGACAAGTCATGAAGGGACTTAGCTTCTAAGCCTCCTCCATTGATGGAACAAATTTTGGCTCTCCTCGAAGATTAGAATGAGAACATATTTAATGGCCTTGGGTGCCGATGTTTGGGATGTAGTAGAGACTGATATACAAAGCCCACAGTTAGCCAAAAAGGATGCTAAGTTAGAATTTAGTTTAACGCTTAAGGGAATGAATGCTATTCCCTAATGGACTTGTCAAGCTGAGTTTGTAAAGGTAATGCATCTTAATACCGGCCAAAGAAATGTGGGACAAACTAATTCACAGTTATGAACGAGATGAGAGTAAAGCAGCTAAACTTCAAACATACGATTGAAATTTGAAACAACTCAAGATGAATGAAGATGAAATCAATTAGCAAGCATTTTAAGAGTTGAAGAACTTGTAAATGCTACGAAAGGTCTAGGTGAAACGCTTGATGACTCACCCTTTAATTCAAGATTTTAAGATCTCTCCTCGATAAATTTAATCCAAAAGTCTCCTCAAGAATAGAAGAATTAAATGATCTTAACACTCCGTCCATTGATCAACTCTTAGGAACTCTTAACCAAGATATGAAATGAGGATAAACAAAGATAAATCCAAGACTAGAGAAGCTTCCTTTAGATAATAATGATTGACTAATTGATAAAAATTTGAGAAGGTTAAAGAAAGGATGGGGAAAATATCAAGGGAAGTTGCCCTTCAAATGTTTTAACTGCGGGAAAGATAGGTCATTTTGCATCTAAGTGTCCCTAATGAAGGTTCTAACTTTGATGATGAAAAATAGAAGTACAAATATAAGAAATAGGATAAGAAGAAAAGCTTGGTTGTAAACAATGACAATTCCTCGAAGAATCAGACAGTGACTCATCCCTGCGGATGATAAGACAACCTGACTTCAGACTTAAGTGGCAAAAAGAGGATCATGATAATAAAAGCAATGTGCAGCATTGATGATGAAGAAGAGGTTGTAGTAGATTTGAAGGAGAACTAATTAGCGCATAGGAAGAAATTGATAGACTCAAAAAACGTAAAGTTAAAACAAGTGCTAAATACGCTTTGAAAGAGAAAGAACCCTGAAGGAAGATCTTGCTCAATAAAGCGGTGAAATTGGAAGAGGTAAAGAAGATAGAAGACATATTGAAACAACAACCTGCCGAGAAGAAACTCAGTGAAGCCCTAGAAGAAGAAATAGTAAATACCAAAAAGAAATGGAGAAATTAAAGGACTATATCATCAAAATCTGCCAAGTATAAAAGCTTCAAAAGAATTAACTTCCATTCCAAATCAACAAAGAAATTCAAAGTCGAAATGGATTTGATATGAAGAAGGATCAAGTAGTGATCATCTTAAGTAACAAGAATCTATCAAGTTTGTCAAATCCTCAAATATTGACAACAATCAATCTGGCAGACAAAGAAAGAAAACTAGCCATCAAAGTGGAATGAAAGGAAACCATAGAACAAAATTTGCACCAAAAGGTTTATCGACCTCCTCAAAGAAGACGGACTTTTTCAAGGTACAAAAAATTTCTTCTATGGTTATTGTTTTTCTGCTCTAATTTTGACACAAAGCTATAAATTGTTCTCTAAGATTTAGATATGAACAATCAAGATATTCAATGAATAACTATCTACCACAACAAAGAATGAGACAGATTAAGCAACAAACAATACATATTATGAATCATGCTAAGGACTGAAGAAGGTCACAGAGAAATACAACAATACTTATGAGCATAACAATTGCTATGAGCTTTATTCAAATGAACTGAATGCTATATTTGTCATGCGATTATGGACATAAGGCAGCAACCTGCCATTTAAAGAAATATAGTCCGCATCGAATCCCACCGTTGAAATGTCAAAGCTCCGAAGAAGAAAGTAGATGACAATGGACCGCACCATCACCTAAATAAGGAATAGGGTCCCTGTATATTGCACAAGGATGTTCCAAACATATGACAGGAGACAAAAGGAAGTTTCTAACTTTAAGTGATAGCAAATCGAGAAATGTAACTTTTGGAAATGATGCAACATGAAAGGTGAAAGGTAAAGGAATCAGGAGTCCTAATAACTGGAAAGAGAAAGTCAAGATGTCACCGGTAGAGAATTTGAAACATAACTGCTTAGTGTCACCAAGTTCAGGATCGAGGATGTGAAGTTGTTTTTACCTCCAAAGACCGTAAAATCAAATCTGCGGGATTCGTGTTAGTTGCAAAAGGCATAAGAACTGAAAACAATGTCTATGTTCTAAAAGAAGAAGAACAAGTAGAATGCAACTTAAGCAAGTGCATGATGAAAGTTGGTCGTGGCATAGGAGACTTGACACCTAAATTTTGATCATATAATCAAGCTCAAAACAATGGGGCGAAAAGGTCAAGATATCAAAGCCATATGATTCTCAGTCAAAGCCTTGTCAGATAGGAAAGCTCACTCAGATCAATTCAAATCATCAAAATCTTTCCTCAACAAAAAACCTCTACGCTTATACACATGGATCTAAGGGACCATCAAGGAAAGAAGGTAACGGAAAGAAAATTACTTTATGCTGATTATTGATGATTATTCTAGGACTAACGGCTGTATTTTGAAAGAAAAATCTGAAGAACTTGAAAAATTCAAAGGGTTTAAGGATTTGACTGAGAATAAAACATGAAAGAGAGATAAAGGCAGGAAGGTCCGATAGAGGAGGAGAGTTCAATTAAGATAACTTCAAAGAATTCCGTGATAAAAAATGGGATCAAAAAAGAATAAACAATTCCAAGGACTCCGTTGAAAGTTCGAGTTGTTGGAGAGGTAATGTGCCGCGACAACAATTGGTAAGATCAATGATGAATGAAAGGAACATACCTCATTATTACCGGTGGAAGCATCCATAAACCTGTTCATATTCTTAACAAAGCTCATCTCGCACTGCATAAAGACAAGACCCTATGAACTTTACGAAGACTTGCTTCAATCAAATATTTTAAAGTTTTCGGAAGCACACGTTATATCAAAAACAATGATGAAAATATTGGCAAATATGATGATGTATCGAGCGAAGTTGTATGTTCTTTGGGTTATGCTACAAACAAGAAGGGTACGATGCTATAACAACAAAAGACTACATAAACTAGTTGGACTCAGGATAGATGGTGTTGATGAAGAAATTCAATGTAAATATAAGCAAAGGATGAATCAAAGAATCGGTAAGATAGCTGAATATGAAGATGAATAGGTCCGATCGAGATAGAAGAGGGGTCAATCGAAGGAATATGTGAACATTCAAAGTGATACAAGTCAACAAAAAGAAAATCACCTCCTCGAATCATCAGAAAGAATCATCCCGAGAACCAAATAATTGAGATATAAATAAAGGAGTTCGACTAGAAGGAAACCGATTAAGGATACAAAACAACTTCATGTTGCATTTTTATCTATGATTGAACCTACAAATTTTGAAGAAGCTAGTCAAGAAGAAGATTGGATTAGAGCAATGAATGAAGAGTCGGATCGATTGAGAAGAACAATACTTGGGAGCTAGTTCCTAGATCCGAAAAATAAGAACGTCATAGGGTCTAAATGGGTATTCAAGAATAAAATGAATGAAAAAGGACAAGCTGTTGGGAAATAAAAGCCCATTAGTCCCCAGAAGGATACGCACAAGTGGAAGGTCGACTTTGATGAAACTTTTGCACCGGTAGCAATATTGGAAGCCATCGTATCAAGTTTCTTGGTTTATTCCCCGCCATAAAAACTTCAAATTTTATCGATGGATGTTAAGTCACCGCTTCTCAAATGGAGATCTAGAGGAAGAAGTGTATATGAGCAACCAGAAGCAATTCTCACTGGATACATAATCCTAATTATGTTTGTAAGCCGAAGAAGGCCCTATATGGACTAAAAACAAGCACCACGCACCGGTACTCTAGACCGGACAAATTTCTACAAGTAAAAGGGTTCAAGAAAGTGCATTGTTGACAAGAACTCCTTTACATTAAATCTGAAAGAGATGATTTACTAGTTGTTCCGGTTTACGTAGATGATATTATCATTTATTGTACTAATTAATCATCTGTCCAGTGGTTTTTCAATTCTATGCAAACAGAATTTGAAATGTCCATGAGAACCGCCATATTTTCATTACAAGTAAAACAAAGATCTGCAGGAATTTTTATTTCAAGAAAAATATTTCGAAAGAGATATTGAAGAAATTTCGATGGAAGATTCTTCTACAGTCAACACACCATAGGTGTGTTATTGCAAGCGAAGCAAAGATGATATCTCACCGGACAATGCTGATCAAAGAACATATCGCTCAATGATAAAGTACTGTGACGTCACAGCATCCCGACCGATATAATGCAAGCCGCTGGAATGGTAGGTCGCTTTCAGTATGCTCCTAAACAAAGTCAAGCATGGCGTACCTGCCAAGAGAATATTTAAATATCCTAAGGGAACAATGACATATGGATTATGGTGTTCTTGTGAAATCAGAATTCCACCACTGTTTATTCCGTGATGCCGACCGGCAAACCGCGGTTGATGAGAGAAAAGCAACTGAGGAGCATTTTTAAGTGACTCCATTAGCTGTAGCTGATTAGTAAAAAGCAAGGATCCATTTCATTATCCACTACAGCAGGCGTATCATCACATTATTAAGTCGCACCGCCGTTATCAATGAGATTTTATGGATGATACAAACCTGCGATTTGAAGGTAACTTTACTAATTCCATCCTATTCAATTCATTGTGATAACAATCTCGCCATAAGTGTCTCCAAGAATCCTGCTCTTTCATTCCAAAACTAAGCATATTCCTATAAAGTATCAATTTCTCTCGCAGGAACAAGTGTCAAAACGTAATTGTTCAATTGAACTATAAGCACCCTCAAAGAACAAATTGTCGATATTTTCACTAAACCATTGGTCGCGACCCTTTGAATATCTTCGCCAAAATTAGATGATAATTTCCGGTGTTTAAAAGGATCACTGTGCCGTGGGAGTGCTTAACAATATCCCGCGGATATTCCTAAATGCTTCTAAATGATAGGGGGAGTATAATCGGCAACAAGATCGCTGGAAGAATGCTTCTTCTTTGACATTGATGTCAAAGGGGAGAAAGAAGGCGAGTTCAAAATATTCGGAACAGATTCGAACCTAACTGATTAAATGCAGAGTCCGATTATCTAATGCAAGAGGAGAGTTGAGTTGAATGCGTTGCCATCAATGCCAAAGGGGAGATTGTTGGCAAATTCAAAGGATAGAATGCGCGATGGTTGCCATTAATGGCAACAGAGAGACAGGGATAAGAAGGATAAAAGCTCGAGGAATAGCCTTGAAGAAAAATGCTATTTAAAGAGCTTAAAGAGGAAAAAGGAAGAAGAGTCGACCGCTGGATCCCATCCAAATTTCCCGAAGAACTGGGGACCGGCCGACGCATTTAAGTCGCGAGGGAGATATATTCATCTGAAAGCCAAGGTGAAATCCCCGGACAACTGGACCGCCAACGAAGAATCGGGGACCGTTGATCACGCTCGCATCGATCGGTTCGAGACTTTGAAATGTCCAAATCACTTCATATCGAAAACCCCAAAATCGCGAAACGCGGATATTACGATTTGATCGCAGTCGTTAATCAAGAAGGGATCTGACCGTTTACTTGTATGGACATCGCAGCCCGGGGATAGCTCCCCATCGACAATTCGGGGATCGGATTTCATAAGGCAAAGATCACTCCATAACGAAATCCCCGACAAGGACATGCGAAATCTCCGCATCGAATCAACCGGCCGGGGATCAACAAGCTTAATCTAGACCACGATCTTACGCCAACAACCACGCTGAAATTAAGTGGACACGCGGTAATAACCAGTAATGATTAGCGTCGCATTGCATTCAACCCTTCGTGCACGCATAAGTAATGAATCGAAAGTGACATCGCGGCGTTGTTTAATAATGCGTTGAATCGTCATGTGCGATGACGTACAGAGGACGTGCGGCATCGGAGTTTCGGGTTCGGTTTGGTATTGACAAAACCTGAATGACATATTATCATTAAATCGCTGACACGCCGATTCCGATAAGAGGTATATTGTAGCCACCCGTGAGTAAGTGGAGGGATGTGGGCGGTGTACGAGGGAGATCGGGACCGCATATCGCGTACCCAAGGAACGTGATGCGCACATTATTCTTTGTAAACCCCAAACCTCGAATTTAGAGTGGTATGGTAGTGGTCACTTGATAGGTGGTCATATTGGCATTGGCAAATGTAAGGGGCTAAGCTCTGAAAAGAGCAAATCGGGAATCGAGAATCGGAGATCCCGAAAATATGTGACCTCGACATCGCAAATGCCGAACGCGCGATGGGTGAAACTGGCTGGATTCGAACTGCTGATCAAACCTTGATCGGATGGGTTGCCGTTCTCCTCTCATTTATTAACGCCAATTGTAACCATGGTTGAAACCGACTGCGAATGATGAATCGGTTAGCGCTTCAATTGCCAAGACAGATGTCGCTATTCACATTGAAAGGGGAAGCGGAATCGCTAAAGAGAGGTGGATAAAGAAAATGTAAAAGACCTAATTTGGTCAATCGTCGAAGAAAAATGAGTAAACAAGAAGAAAAATAAGATGAGCAGAGAATAGAAAACAGTGAAGGAACTGCGTTTAACGAAGAGAAGAAGAGCAACATGATGGATAGAACAGAAGCAGAAAGGTAATGGACGTAAGACATGACACAGAAAGCGCAATTTTGTTGAATAAGATAAGAGTAGCGAACAAAGGAACGTAAGACCGGAATAAAAGAACAAAGAAAGACCTGTAAGAATTGATTTATCCCAGAAGCTGAATGTGTATTTAACCATTTATATTCTAGGGAGGTTAGAAGGTTTGGAGACTGCTGATCCTTCGAAGTTCGGGCGGGTGCTTGAACACGAAGTTGAGCTCCATCCGCTGCGCAGAAACTAGGGTGGCGGTGGTGCTAGGGAGAACGGGGACAATCTCGCTATGCGTGTTGTTCTGCGGTAACTGAAGTTGGTGCTTCCATCCGGGTGCCGGAATAACTGTGGAGTTGATGCTTCCTCTAGTGGGTGCTAGAGAAACGAGTTGGTGCTCAACAAGTTGTAGCTTGTAAAACGGAGGTAGCATCCTCACATTGAGCTGGTGCTCAATTATAGATGATGCACAAAACTCCAAAAAAGACCCGCCTATCATTTCAAGAAGAAGAGGTTTTCCCCTTATGGGTTTCCCTGAAAATCAGTTCCCTGTGTATTCTTTTATGTGTGACCTGATGATCTTACTCAGATCAGTTCATATGTTGTATGTTGTTTGATAACACATGAAGAAATATTAATAATCATTAAGAAGGTGCAAAATTGTTTAAGCTTATAAAACTCGATTCACCCTCTCAGCCTGTATTAGTATTTCCAACATCTACCTTCCTGAAGTCGTAAGATCATCATCACAAGTATCAGTCTCTTCGTTCGATCTCTTCCAAATATTTGGCTTTATGCCATCCCTTGTGCTGGATGATGGAGGATGCCTTAATGTCTTCCTTCCAGCAGGTTCCCTCCCATCGACTTCGATACATCTTTCTCTGGGAGTGGGATCTAGAGTTATGCTTTGGTACCTTGGGGCTTGTAGTCATCAGTGGAAGGTTCCCTCGCTATTGACAGTGGGAATACCTTAATGTACCATGTTTGGAAGTTTCTACTAGGTGTTCAGCGCCAACTCATTCATTAACACTTGTTAGATAGTACCATGGTACCTTGACTCACATTATCATTATTGGTGGGTTGTCTCGTGTTTGTTAACGATATACCTAAATGACCAGTAATCAAACGATGTCTCACTGTGTTCGACTTTGACTCATTTATTCACATAATGTAGACTTGTACCACGACAGATTGTAGTGAAGAATTCGGGTGAAGTATGAGAACCACATATTTTGTGCTCCTTTCCCGAATTATATGGTGCCACCTCTTAGATTGTTACTCATAGAGGATCATATTGTTCGTTGCTTTGGTCCCAGTTATCCTCTATTATTGATTTTAAGATATAGCTCCACTGTGTATCTATTTGTGGCTATGATCTACTTTGACATGGATACACTGTGTATTCCTCATGGCCATGCTTGCTATTTCATTTATATCACATGGATCCACTGTGTATTGTTCATGGCCATGGACTATAGCTATATTTTACATATGATATGGATCCGCAGTGCACTTTCTTTGGCAGACATGCTTACATCACTCCTGAGCATGGCTATGCCAAACTTGGGAAACAAAACTCTTGTCGATCCTTGTTGACGGTTTTTGTTTTTGGATCAGTTGTTCGGGAAACTCCATGGATTATTCGATGCATCCTTGCCTCTCAAAGTGCATAATGTTTTTTGGCCATTATTTTTCCCTTCTAACCTCACACATTAGGGGGCATCTGTTATAGCACAAAATGCCACACCTATGCATTTATGTCATGGCCCAACTCTTTCCTAATGTTTGCTAGACTTTTCCCCCAAAAGACCTCTAAAAAATCACTTAAAAAACGTGCCCTGAGAGAATATTCACAGATTTTCCTAGTGTAACACGTGGACATCTACGACTTTCCACACTGCAACCTACAGATGCCCTCAAAATGTGTGAAAAATAAAATAATTTTGTTTTTCGGGCAGGTTTTTCGGCTGGACTTGTTTTCCAATGACCCTTTCCTGTACTCAACAGAATCCAACTCCCCAAACCTCTTTGGGAAGATATAAAACAATCATTGAGGGCTAAGGAGAGGTCAACTCCTTTTATGCAAAGTTATGTTGCCAACATCTAGCAAGCCTCCCATCCCTATAATTCTCTGAGAAACATCCCATGTAGTCTGGAAACTCCTTTTCCAACACTTTTTTCTCATGTTATGTGACTATAGGGTGTATCCTTGTCCCTATCTGAGTCATTGAAGGAAGATTACATTGGTTGAGTTGATGCTTGAGGATTCCTAGAGGAACCTAGTAGTTGGCTTTAAGATGGTGCCTAAAGGTTGGAAAAGGTTGTAACTTACCTTTTCCACTTGTTGATAATAAAAGAGTATGTTTTCCCTCAGATTTTGTCTTCAATGTATGTTCATCTCTATACTTACTTTGAATATGACATGTAATATGCACATGTTTTTGTTTGCATAACTACTTTGGTTGCAACCCCTATTTTGTATCTATCTTACAGGTTGGTTCCAGTGGGAGATCATGAGCTCCTCAATGACTTGAAGCGGAGATCGACATCAGATGGGAGAACAAGGTGCACATTATTTTCTCCTTTCTATCCCTACTTCCTCCTAAATTACGTAGTTTTTGTCTTTAGCTTTTGTGTGCTTGTATTTGAGGGGAGAGTATTGTCTCTGCTACTTAGTCATGCTCTGATGTGATCCAGACCCAAGATCACAGGGGGGAAATCCCTTAATCGCAGAGAGCTTTCAATAGATGAACTTTGTGATAT
>SNQJ01S0011399.1:35886-65797 GCA_010110895.2 Picea sitchensis
TAATTTCTATTTCATGAAAATTAATTTGGTTTTATCATATTATAAATATTTAAAAATAATCATAAACTAATATTAAATGAACGTTTTTATTTTTTTATAAAAATTGCTTCTATCATATTATAAATATTTAAAAGTAATCATAAACTAATATCACATGAAAGTTATTAATTAATTTTTATATTTTTTAAAAAATAAAAGTGTAATTTTCAACTATTTTAGCCTCACAAAATTATGACTTTGTAATTTTTTGCAAAATAAACTTAGAAAAAAATAAATAGTTAAAAGTAATCATAAACTAATATCAAATGAAAGTTATTAATTATTTTTTATATATTTTAAAAATTAAAATGTAATTTTCAATTATTTTATCTTACAAAATTATAAAAGTTATTAATTATTTTTTATATTTTTTAAAAATAAAAATATAATTTTCAATTGTTTTATCTCACAAAATTATAACTTTGTAATTTTTTCTAAAATAAATTTTCGAAAAAATTACATATTATTTCCATTTACATATTTTAATCATGAACACTCACTGAATTCAGATTTCATTTTTTGATAGACATAAAGTTCACAGTATATCATTGGTTTCACAGGTTCTTATTCATAAATAAAATATATTGTGATTGACAATCAAATATGAGAATGACTTTTCCAAGTTTTTTAAAAATGTATTTACATATTTTAATTATTAACACTCATTGAATTAAGATTTCATTTTTTTTTGGTTGTTAGACATAAAAGTTAACATGATATCATTGGTGATTTTACAGGTTCTTATTCATAAATCAAATGTACTGTGCTTAACCATCAACTATGAGAATGACTTTTCCAAGGTTTTTTTAAATGTAAAAGAATGTATCTTAATATCAGCAACTATGAATGTGAATATCCACATCTATGACTGCCTTCTTCTTTATTAGTAACTCCTTTTTTGAGATCAAACTTATTGTCAATGACTATGTGTAGATATCCATTCCTTTTCTGAGTTCAAACCTATTATTTATCATTCTTTGTACATAGGAATTCTTTGGTCCATTGAGATGCAAGTCGGGGGAGCCGAGGAGCAGTTTGGGCGGGAATGAATTTTTTGAACTTGGAAGTTTGGCTGTGTACCAGTAATGGCGATGTTTTTGCTTCTGATTTCGTTAGTGATTAACCAGATTTACATTAGACTGTTAAAGGTTGGAGTGGTTTAGTTTTTAACAATAGTTTACAGGTTTTAGAGCCGTATCTCTGGCCTCTCATCTCCATTAACTTTGGCTATGTTTTTACCTACCTTGGCGAACATCAACGTTAATATGTTTTTTTTGTCCCTTTGTTTTTAGCAGCTTGATGACACATAGGGTCTCAGGTCCCATCTGTTATTTATTTCTTCTCTAGGAAACTAAACTCTTGTCACTCCTCTTTATGGTCAGAGTTTAGTGTATTACAGGTGGTCGTAAATGGGAACCTTCTCCCATATCGAAGTGGAAAGGAACATCAGGGCACTCATGAGCGTCGATGACGAGGTGACTTGGGAACAAGTGGGAATTTATGCAAAGGCAGATGGCTTGGGGAGTGGGCCTTTAGATTTACCTACTAGCACCTTTAAGTCGTCCCTTACTATAGGCTTTCCAAGTACCCTCTCACATTTACCCCTGTTCAGTTCCCTGGTAGCGCCTCCTGCAACAAATTTATCTAGTTTTCTTTTGTCTGATCCACAGTCTTTCAGCTTCACCCCGGTTGTTACTAAAAGGAATCCTTCCCTAGAGGGACAAAGAAAGTCTCATAGACAAATACATCATATATCCATCCGGTGGAAGGCGTGGAAAGCGAATAGAAAGGCTAAACAAATGGTGTTAGGGTCTGATGTGGGGTTAGAAGAAACGTGCAGGATGGCCCTCTGCGGTCTGGTGGGCAGAATTTCTTATAGCTATCTTAGAAAGGAACATGTTGAGGATTGGATTAAAAAACAGTGGTTGCCTCTCTTGGGCTACGAACCCGAGATTCTCTATCTCACCAAAGGGTGGCTCGGATTTATTTGCAAGTCTCCGAAGGACACATCCTTATTACTGAGCACATTGTGGGTATTTGGTGGAAGCAGTCTAATGCTCAAACGGTGGCAGGTTGATTTTAATCCGTCTACTGAGCATTTTCAATTTTGACATCTATGGGTACTCTTACCCGGCCTCCCATTACATTTGTGGAATGAAGGTGCCTTGCAGGCTATTGGTGATACTCTTGGTAAATTCATATATTTGGAGTCTAAGTTATTAACTGACCCAATGCAGAAAATGGGCAGAATTCTAGTGGAGATGGACATCCACTATGGATTACCTGAAACTATTGATATAGAATGGTGCGGCCATAGAATAGCATAGTTGCTTGACTACCTCGGGATACCCTTTCGTTGCAACCTATGCCGCCAAACGAGTCACCTTCGTCGTGACTGTGATGGAAAGGAAGCTGAGGACATTTCTGAGAATACAGAACTTCAAAGGGATCTACCTGGCTATATGGACGAAGCAAATTCTCTGGGATGCAAGAATCTTCACACCGGAGAGACCCATTCACAACAGTAGGATTTTTGGTCGACATTAACGAGTAAGTTACAAAGTCTTTGCCCCACTGACGCACTAGGAGAAGGAGGCTTTAAATAACTGACGCACTGGGAGAAGGAGGCTTTAAATAAATCTAACTCATTACTTTCCTTAACTACTCCTGTTTCACGGAGTCCTGACAATGATAACGAGCCTATAGACCCTTTACCATCGAGTACCTTTCAGTCCAATTGTCCTGCAGTCCTTGTGGTTACATCTCTTGTTAGTGTGCCTTCTGTGTTTCTCACTTCTAAGGTCCCCCAGCCGTCGTTTATAGCCCGAGATTTATCCCAGTCACAAAACCCCTCACCGGAGAGGCCGATACGATCTCCTTCTCCACCTTTGGACCCACAACTAAACTACCCAATTGAGCCGGGTTTTAGAGAGGCTGAGGGGAAGACTCCACTCTAAGTGTTGTTCTATATTCTTTGATACCCTATATCAAAAACTCAAATGATAATCTGTCGCTGCCAACCTATTTAGGCAAAGCCATCTATGATCCCAACCTGGGAATGGGAACCTCAAATCCTCTCAAGATTCCAGGAAAGGAGGTTAAGGAATATACCCGGTCTCGGGGCATTGGCATAGAACTTTCGCCCATAAAGACGAGAAGTTCACATAAAACATTGGCAGGACTCACTAAACAAACCGAAGACACGGTCCTTCTCCACTAATTGTGGGGCTCTTAGAGAAATGAAATCCCTAGCACGGGCTAAGTGATGTTACTTCTCTCCTTAAATATTCAAGGGATAGGAGGCACCCTCAAAGCTGCCTCAGTACGTAGGCTCCTAGAACACACTCATCCTAACATTGTCTTTCTTCAAGAGACCCTTACACATGAACAGAAAGCTAGAGACTTTATGAACCACCTCCGACCCTCATGGGTTTTGAGTGCTGTAAATTTGGCTGGCAACTTGGGTGGCTTACTTGTGACATGGGACCCTAATTTGTATGATTTGGTTCCTTCTCTTACAATCGAAGGTATTTTGTTAACAAGCAAGTGTGTTATCAACTAAAGGGAGATCACCCTACTAAATGTATTTGGGGCGTGTCTAGATCGGAAGCTTTTCTGGAGTTTGTTGGTCGATAGTGGCATCCTCTCCATCAACAATTTGATTATTGATGGCGACCTGAATATCATTTTCTCCTCGAATGAGAATTGGGGTGGCTCCTTTGCTCCTGGTTTGACAGAGGATTACTACAAAGATTTATTTATCTCAAAGAAACTGATCAATATTAAGTCGATCAAAGTGGTTCCAATGTGGCGGAATGGTCATTCTGGTCAAGAATCTATAGCGAGACGACTTGACAGGTGTTTGGTATCTGAGGATTTATTAGCGACAGTTGGATTATATAGGTCATGGGTGGAATATCCTTGTATATCATATCATGCCCCAATCCTTTTACAGCTGGAAATTCCACCTATCTACAAGGCCTACCCCTTTAAACTCAATGCAGTTGGCTGGAGGATAGTGATTATGTGGCTTTGGTCCAAAAAGTATGGAAAGATCCTCGTTTTCTTTTGGAAGGTGATAAGCAAGTCAGACTTGTTTGGAAGTTAAAGGAACTAAAGTGTCAAACAAAAAAATGGATTAAAGAAGTAAAGGCGAGAGAGAAGGCACTTTTGGAGAACCTGGAAGCTGAGATCAAACATTTTTTATTAAAAATTATTGGGAATCCCACTTGTTGGGAGGAGGAACATTATCTTCGAGAGTTGGAATGTAACATAAACAAAATATTGTGTGGGGAGAAAGAGTCTTGGAGACTTCGTAGCAGGGTGACAAGGATCAAAAGTGGCAATAATAATACTTAATTTTTCCATAAGGTGGCCAACCACAACAAGAATCAGAAACATGTATGGGAAATCATGAATAGAAATGGAATATACCTTACTGATCAGAGGGCGATAAAGGCCGTAGTGGTTTACTACTTTAAACATTTTTTTTAGGCCCAATCAAACATTGATATAAATGATCAAGTCAAGAATGCAAATCTTTATCCTAGGATGGTTAGCAAGGAGGAAGCAGGATCCCTCTGCAGCCCTGTCACATTGGAGGAACTAAAGTCAATGTTCTTACACTTCAAAAAATAGAAGATCCTGAGACCAGATGGGTGGACAACAAAATTATTTACTTTATTTTTTGATCTCGTAAGAGAAGACCTTCAAGAGATGGAAAAGGACTCGAGGAGGAAAGGCAACATTTGTGGAGGACTAAACTCTACTTTTCTGGCTCTTATTCCGAAGGAAAACAAACATGTTACCTTTGATGATTTCTAGCCAATCTCATTATGCAATCTCTGCTATAAGGTGATTTCCAAAGTTATAGCAAATCAGATCAAACCGATACTGTCAAAATTCCTCTCGGCTGAACAACTAGGTTTTCTACGGGGCAGAAGGATACACGATGCTATAGGTACGGCCCATGAGAGTCTGCACAGTATAAAATGAAAAAAATTAAAGTCTCTGGTGATGAAACTTGACTTGAGGAAAGCCTATGACAGCATAGATTAGGATTACTTAAGACTAACTTTAATTACAGTGGGCTTCGGCACTCAGCTGACCAATTGGATCATGAGTTGTGTTACAACCTCCACCTTTGTTGTGTTGTTCAATGGAGAGGTGACAGAGTTTTTCAAAAGTGGTAAGGGGCTTCATCAAGGATGCCCACTATCACCATTATTGTTTATCTTAGTTATGGAAGGGCTCAGTCTGATGTTAAAAAGTATCATTTCCGAGGGCACAATCACAGGTAAAAAAGTCTCCAAACTGATCAAGATTGTTCACTTATTGTTTGTAGATGGCATCCTTATTATGACAAAGGCAAATATAAATGAATGGAGGGAGGTTACAAACATACTTCAGTATTTTTGTATGGCCTCGGGTCTGTGGATTAATAATTTTAAAACTACAATCCATCATGGGGGTTTATCGGAGACAGAATTAACTCCTTTAAAGGAGATTCTTCCTTTTTATTTTGTCGAGTTGGCGATGGGTTTCAAATATCTAGGATACTACTTAAAGACTGGTGCTACAAAGACTGAAGACGGGTTATGGTTAGTGACGAAAATGGAAAAAAGATTGGTCTATGGTGTAATAAATGGCTATCTCTAGGTGGTCGTTTTATTTTGGTGAAAGCAGTGTTGGAAAGCCAGACTGTTTACTGGATGTCTCTGGAGGTCATCCCGCGCATGATTCTAAATAAAATTTGAAAGTTAATGTTTGATTTTCTTTGGAGTGGGAACAAGGAAAATAAACAATTTCACCTCTGTAGATGGGACATCCTGTCCAGACCTAAGAAATTTGGCGGATGGGGTTTTCGAAACCTTCGACTTTTTAACTTGACATTACTAGTAAACACTCTTTGGAGAGTTATGGCGCAGGATGGATTATGGCACAGAGTTTTAATGGATATATATATATGTAATTCAACTATGATAAATTGGTATAGAAGGGATTCCCACAAACATCAAGTGGCGTCCAGAATTTGGAACAGTCTCACTAGTAAATTAAATGTGATTCTCCATTGGTTGAGATGGAGCCCAGGCTCGGGTCATTTAATCCCCATAGGTAGGGATCAAATAATTGGGAAGGGTGACAAGTCAATCCTCTTGGAGACGTTCTTATCTCACCTAAATGATATTATAATAACAATCCTAGCACAAGTAAGAGATCCTACTCCATCACTGAGGCTTGGTTAAGTAGTGATTCTCTGGGTTTAAGAGGAAGGCTTGCAACAGAGTGGGAGCAGTATTGCAGGGCACTTCGGGGCGTAGGCATCACTATCCGAAATTCAACAGACACCCTGGTGTGGACTAGGGGGGACTCATCGTGCAATATGACTATAAAGAATGTGTATAGTGCACTCATCACTACGCTAGACTACCCGATTGAAAGAGGATGGATGTTAAACTTGTGGAAGTGGAATCTTCAATTAAAAATTAAATTGTTTTTATGGTTGGAAGAGAATCATAAGGTGTTGACCTGGGATACGCTACAAAAAAAGGTTGGGAGGGTCTGGGGGTCTCTTATCTTTATAAGCTTTATGTTGACGACATCGACCATTTGCTCGTCCATTGTTCATTCACAAGGGCGGTCTGGGCTAGATTATACACTCTCTATCAATTAAAAAGAAAATGGGAAGGCGCTTCAGTTTCATATTTCTTTTCCACTTGGTCAAAGGATATAACAGTTCCAACCGGCCTAGTGGCTCTCATTTGTTGGCACTTATGGCTTGAGAGGAACAAATCTATTTTTTAGGAGAGACCCCCCTCACATATTGCAGTGTTTCACAGGATTTCTGGGTCTTTTTCTTGGCGTCCTACGTCACTTATTTCGGTCCCAAACAGGGTGTGCACAATTACTCACAAAGTTGGCTTCTCCTTGGCATGCTTTGATGGTGCGGCCCTATCTAATGGCGAGTGTTGCGGAGTTGGAGGTATCATCATAACTCATGCATCGAATGTTATTAAGTGGCATATCAATTGTTGAGTTGGCACAAACAAAAAGGCGAAGCTCATGGGCTTATGGGCTACACTCACTATGGCAACCTTGTGGTCTATCCAAAAAATACAAATCCCGGGGGATTCAAAGGTTATTATTGATTGGATAAATATAAAAGGTAATATCCAGGCGGTGGACATTGAAGGTTGGAAGCAAAATACTAGGGATCTGACAAATTCATTCCAAGACATAAACTTCTAATATATCTACAACGTTTTCAATAAAGAGGCCGATTTATTATCTAAAAGGGAACTACTGGAACCGGAAGGCGGACTGTCTTACTATCAATGGTGTAATGGGGTAGAGATTCCTCATACCCATTTAGACATCTTTGAAGCTTGAGTTGGGTGAGGGGCATTGTTTTATGCTCCAGTGCGAAGACGATATAATCTATTATATATGAGTTTTTTACTTTCTCTCTGTACTCTGTTTTTTTGTCTTTTGGGGGAGTATTGACTGTCTAGTGCATGGTTAATTTTTGTAAATTTTTCTGATCTGACTGATTCTTTGTGTATTATTAAAGGATCGACTATGGTGATGTAAATGGAATTATACCTTAATATAATTTCGAGATGATTTTCTATTGAAAAAAAATCATTCTTTGTAGATATCCATTTGCCATTGGGTTTTTCTAAGTTCCATTTGGAAATTATCTAATTATTTCGTCAAAACAACGTTCTCATCCTTTAATCTTGCACAAGTACAAGCTTAGTGATTTTTGTCAACCTTATATTTAAGGTTGATGCATCAAGTCTACTCAAGGGTTCTAAAGGATGATCAGGTATTATGTTTTCATATTCAATCATCCAACTCTAAAAACCATGAAAATATTTAATTTTAAAGTTAACANGCTTAGTGATTTTTGTCAACCTTATATTTAAGGTTGATGCATCAAGTCTACTCAAGGGTTCTAAAGGATGATCAGGTATTATGTTTTCATATTCAATCATCCAACTCTAAAAACCATGAAAATATTTAATTTTAAAGTTAACATGTTGCATCTTAATATATGAACTTAACTTGATTGCAAATTCCATTAATCTAATGGACATAGAGCAAAGTCACTATTTGACCCAACTTTGTTTCATACCAGTTGGATAGATGGAATCTACAATCGAGATAAGGATTACCCACACTAATAGTTATGTCTGAAGGTTGTTCTAGCACTATATATCTTAATATATATCATGTTATTGGCAGTCATGGAAATATCAGTATTCAATGGACATAGAGCAAAGTCACTATTTGACCTAACTTTGCTTCATACCAGCTAGATAGATGAAATCTACAATTGAGATAAGGATTACCCACACTGATAGTTATGTCTTAAGGTTGTTCTAGCACTATGTATCTCAATATATCTAATGTTATTGGCAGTCATGGAAATATCAGTATTCAATGGACATAGAGCAAAGTCACTCTTTGACCTAACTTTGCTTCATACCAGTTGGATAGACAAAATCTACAATTGAGATAAGGATTACCCACACTAATAGCTATGTATTAAGGTTGTTCTAACACTATGTATCTCAATATATCTCATGTTATTGACAGTCATGGAAATATTAGTATTCATATCAGTTGGATAGACGAAATCTACAATCGAAATAAAGATTACCCATACTAATAGTTATCTCTGGAAGTTGTTCTAGCACTATATATCTCATGTTATTGGCATGCAAATATCAGTGTTCAAATATTGTAGCTACATAGATTACTTCATAGTGAGTAGACTAACCCATGGTCTCCAACCCTCGTTGCCTTGACCATTAATTCGTTCTAATGAAAGGCTGAACTATGTACACCTCATCGTCGAAGGTATTTTAAAGAGGAAATCGGATCTTAACACAGTGTAGAAGTTGAATTTGTTTCTTTTTATAGAATCTCTATGTTGTTCGTGGGTGATGGGATTTATATTTGTTGTTCCAATTTTGTTTTAATCTATAAGCTATTATAAATCCATATCAGATCATTTAATATGAAACATGCTAAACATTTAAGGTGTATGTATTATTTTAAATAGTATTTTATATTTTTTGTATTAAATAAATAGTATTTTATATTTTATATAATAATAATAATAATCTGTTTTGACTGGTAAAGTCTACAGAGATATATATACCCTACCCCCCTCTGGATTTGAACTTGTGACCTCTTAAGAGGAAACACATGTTCTTAACCATTAGGCCCACATGTTATTTATTTATTTTTATTTTTAAATTTTTTTTTTATAGTGAAGGTAGTAAAACCTGTTATAATTTAGCTGTTAATTGATAGTTAGAACATTTTTTGTTAGTTGTTATTTATGAATTTGGATTCATTCATCATTGTTTTTTTTTGTAAGTAAGAAGTATATGTATATTAAGAGCCTGCTAAAGCTGATATGAAGTAGCAAAATACAACGATATACCGGCTGCATTTACCGGACTGCCCCAACAGAGGGGAAACCAGTCCAGTCAGCCCATCCAGTTCAAATGTCTAATAAGTCATAATTTAAGTAAAAACAGTGTTCAAACTGATTGTCATCTATGTCTACGAGCCTGAAAAAACTTGAAAGACAACACTAAGGATCTAAACACCTGGCATATAGCCTATCCACGTGGCTCGGAGGTCCTCTGTCCAAGGCTCTTCTTCAATATACGTCGGCTGGTCTGCCCATTGCTTTTCCTTTCCCTCATCACGCGCGCTGTCCTCAGCTTGGCTCCCTCGCTCATCCTTCTCCTGTCCCACTTCTGTTGGTCGGTTCACTCTATCCATATCTTCACCTGTAGCAGCAACAGGTACCTCCACTGGAGCAGATTCGACTGGATCCGAGGAGAGCTCCTTATGCATAGAAGAGAGGAGTTGAAGAAAGCTCGCCACGTTTTCTTCTGTGGCTTGTAGGCGAAATTGAAGGTCCGCCACCTCCTGTCTGAGCTCAAAGACCAAGTCGTGCAGTATGACCAGACTGTCTCTGAAGTGCTCGTTGTCAAAGAGGTCTGTGGGATGGAGACGCGCTCGTTTAGGCTCGCCATATGTAGGTGGTTCGCCGCTCGGGTTGCTCGGCGGCTCAGGGAATGGCGTTGGGGCTGGGGACTTCATCCGGGGGTCTTGAGGGTGCCTCAGGAGTGAGGCCGGCGACCGATGGATAATGGCCATGGAATTGAAGTGCACACTCTGCGAAGAGGGCGAGGAAGCAGCGGTGAGCTTAGTCTGAAGACGGGAGGAAGAACAGATGGAAGGCGAATCAGAAGGCGAGACCGAGGGTCGTCGGGGCTTCCAGGGGGAGCCCCTCCTCGGTCTTCCCCGTGGCCGAGTCATCATGTGCTCGGGGGGACTGGCAGGGACGACAGCAATCCAAAGGTGCAAAAGAGTGGTCGGGACGACAACAATCCAGAGGAGACAAGCCGAGTCCAGCCTTTGCTGCGAAGGAAGGAGCCCTGCAGACAGCATGCAGGGATCGATAACCAAAACAACGAGCCAAGCCATTCGAAAATAGTTCAAAGGTGGTATGGGTTGCGTTAATGCTCCCTTTCCGCGACGTAAATGGCATTTAAACACCAGGGAGGGCGGCAGCCTGTGAAACGAGCCCATCACATGGCTCCGTGTCGCATCGGCCTGTGCCTACTCCCGTCCTTTTCCACGAGGATCCCACTAACACCCCATCCGGGGGTTTCATTCATCATTGTTATTCAAGGAAAACCACTTTACTTAAAATAATTCGTTGGTGGTATGTAAGGGGACAGGCTTTCTCTCTTACCAAATGCCTCTGAGTTTTGGGTCATTAACCAGGGTATTTTTTAAGGATTCAAATATTATACCTATGTATAGTATTCTAGATTATTACTTCGGTTTGAAAAATCATACATATAGATTTTAGGCCAATATTCAATAAAAAAACATCTAATTTACTATTAAAACTTGTAAAATTTTGGCAAATATTATCAATTTAATCATATTTATGTAAAAAAAAAAAGGCAAATTTTTAACAAGATTGACAAATATTTTTTTCATAAAAAAAGGCGAAAAAATAACCAATTGGTAAAATTTTGCCCCCAAAAATATTGCATCGTTAATGAAATAGTTTTAGGTCTTACTCCAAGACCAAAAAAATTGTTTCATCTCTTTATAACATCTCTATCCAGTATCCCTATCCTTCTTGCTCCATCATCACTAAGACCAATAAAAAATCATGTAATATCAAAATATACATTTCAAATTAACTCCATACAATAAAAAAAACTAAAATGCTATAAATATAAGATATATTATTATCTTTAACATTTTCTAAATAACAGTAAATATAATTACATATTTAAATCTTAGTAACATATAAATATGATAAATAAATGTTAATTAATATAAAAATATCATACATACAATGATCATATAAAACATATTTTTTTTCATGTGTATTTCATAATGTTATATATGATTTTTTTCATGGGTATCTCATAATGTTATATATGATTTATTAAATCTTCTTCCTTCGCCATTATAATTATTCACTTATAAAGGAAGCATTTTCTCACAATGGCATCGAATTATTCGGTTCCAAGCGTTTGCCATTTTCACAATAGTTCTTTTTTCCAATAGAAAAATGTCTCAAAATTATATAAGGTATAATTTCTTTTACATAGCGGTATCGATTCAACACGATACAATAAAGGAACAACCATTTGAAATATTTGACTGCACTGGATACAAATGAAAATACCATATTGTTCGCACAATAAATATTACAACTAAAATCTGAAATGAGGACAGGAGTTTTGCATAAAGAATCGGTACTCTCCACAATACAACCCAGCTTCTCCACATGCAACTCGATCACTCACTGATCTAAGAGCTCGAGCTTCGAAGATATTAAGGTGGGTAAGAGGGATTTCTTCCCCATTGTCCCAATGATAAACTAACAGTCTACCTTTAGGTTCCTTTAGCGCCCTCTTTGACAGTAAGTCGACCTCTTTATTGTGCTCCCTGTAAATGTGTTGGTACCTTATATCTTTAAAAAAAATTGCTAGTTCCTTTGTTTTAATTTTCTATCCTTCGATGTTCACCGCATGGAGCTGTCCCTTTTGATTAATCCAGTCAATGATAACTTTTGAATCCCCCAGGATTTGGATTTTTTCAATCGCCCAAAGCGAAGCCAAAGTGAGAGTCGCCCACAATCACATGAGCTCATCCTTTGTGTTGGTACCTGCTCCACAATTTATGTACCATTTTGTAATCCTCGAGGCATCAGTCTTGAAAATACCTCTTGTTGCACAACACTCCCTAGTTGAAAGGGTTGCTCCATCGCAACATACCAAAGTGAAACCCTCGGTCTGAGTAATATCGCAAACTCTATTTGGGATGGGGTTAATGATAGTTGGTTGCCAAGAGAAAGTAACTGAAATAATGTGCACTACTGAGAGTTGAGAGGGAGTGAGATCTTCAAATAAAGTCTTATTTCTCTCAATCCAGATGTGCCAACAAGCAATAGCTGCCAAACTTGCAGGAGCAGATTTTTCGGTAGTCCACTCATTAAAACAGTCTGAAACCATGGTACCATCCCACTGGATTTTTAAATGGTAGATGTTATATAATTGGAGCCAAACTGCTTTTGTAAAGGGGAAGTGGACTAATAGATGGTTAGTAAATTCAAAGTTGCAATTGCAGAGCTTGCACACCCCAGGACCTTCCCAACCTCTTCTCTGCAGCACGTCCCAAGTAAAAATTTTATCATACGCTGGCAGCCACACAAACAATCTGACTTTGAGTTGTATCGGCCACTTCCATAATTTGAGAATCCATGCTCTGTCACACTTGTGTTTATAAGGATTTATGAGTGCCTGATAGAGATTATTTGTTGATATAGCACTTGACGCATCCCCACTGGACCACACAAGGGAATCTTCACAGTTTCGAAGAGCAATACATGCGTCCCTTAAAGCAATAGTGAAAGAATTCCATTTAATTGCATCCTCATCGCAGAGATCCAAGGATTCACTAGTGCGCCACCTACCTTGAAAGCTTGTTCATTGATCCATCAAACCAAGAAAGCTTGTTCATTGATCCCATTGCATGATTAACTTGCAATTGTTTATCTAATTATGTGTGTTTTGTTTCTAATTTAGATTTTTTTTTTAACATTTTACACTTGAATTCACTATAAGCTTAATTATTAATATTAATTGATTCATATGTATAGTATGCTTAATTATTAATATTAATTGATTCATATGCATATTGAGGCTTTTATTAGTTTATTTTTCAAATTAATTTATTTATTTTTATCAGTACTCAAAATCAATGATATCCTATATCCACTAATACAAATTTGTTGTCGAGGAAAGCTATTGTCTCGATAATCTTCCTTGCCATGCAAGAAGGATTTTTGTGACATAGAATTGTATTGTTTTGTAGTAGACACCCACTTTTATCATGATCACAAAATTGGACGAATGTTAATATGTTTCATGAAAGGAAGAAATTAGCATATACATTGAAAATGATGTATTACACAAATGTATTATAAGGCAAGTCATGGAAGTTGGGGTTGTTGAGGCGACTTCGACAGATATGCGCACCTGTGGTTGGGTAGGATGTATGACAAGACGACTAAGTTGGATCCACTATGATGAGGGTGGACTTAGCTAGGAGATTAAGGAGGAAAACCATGACTTATATGGATGAGCTCATTGCACTTGGGGATTGTGATGGGTGGGCCTGGTGCCTTAAGGCACACGTCACCCTGGATCATGACCAATGGGTGCACTCATCATGCAGACATCTTAGACACACTACCTTTGGGTGCCTCGTGTACAGGACTTTAGGCAAGGTCGACTCATGTGATGGGAAAGTTGGGGTCACGACCCAACCAACCGATGTGGTGGTGGGCACATCGCAGTGAAGTGTTTTTCATGGCAGAGTGACTTGATGAGTCGGCTCAACCTCACCCAACAGACGTAGCAGTTCGACATGAAGCAACATGATTGTTCGATGAGGAGAGTCACATATATATGGTGTGAGCTAGGTTGAACCAAAGCATCACACAACACTTGGAAAGATCAGCACCAAGGAATCTAAGGCAGAGAGGAGCGAGCTCCCCCAAGGAGCCAAGTCACTCCACATGGGAGGACTTGTGTTTCCTTGAGGAGGTTTTATGGATGGAGTTGGGGCAAGTCTCTTGAGACGATTTTGGCAGGCAAAGTGACTCTGAAGTTGGATAGTGCATGTGATGGGGAGGAATCTTGCAATGAGGACGTGAGACAAACTCTATTCCGACACTATGAGGAGGATGTGAGACAACAGGGAGCCAAGTCAGGCGAATTGGGAAAACTTGTGTCTTATGTATGAGCCAAGTGCTCTTTTCTTGTATATATGCATATTATACATTGTTGTAACATCTTGTATAATAAGAGTTTGTACAAGTGTTAGGCACCTCTAGTGTTTCCCAACCATTCTTGTGTCTCTTTCTCATGTGTATGTATGTTGCTTGTTCTTGGTTCACATATTTGGCTAAGTATAGAACTTGATAACTTTATATGTTAAAGAACACAAGTGTTTGTAATGAAGTGTAAACGATTGGGTGGGCACCTTGGTGACAAGGAGTTAAGTGTTGAGGCTTGACTCGTCAAGTAGCTCAAGGTGTAGTTATGGGAAGATCTTGAGTGAAGAAGCATAGTTCAAGTGAAGTACTCTCGATTTGGTTTAGCCGTCAAGTTGGAAACATCGCAGTGCCACACGACCCTTAAGTGTCAGGCGACTTGGGTGTACCAAGTCATGTTGGATCCTCGGGTAGACTGTGGGGGCATGACAGATGGTACTAGAGCGCATTGTTCTTGCGAAGACTGTTCGGTGAGCTCTTCACCACTGTCACCTTTGTGACAGATGGTATCAGAGCATATGACATATCGCACATCAAAGCAGGCTTCAAAGAGTGAGTTTGGTGGACGGTTTGGTGAGCTCTTCACCAATGTCATCTTCATGAAAAATTGTATCATAGCAGAGTTCCTGCAAAGTTGGGATTGTTGGCTCAACTCTGTGATAGATTGGACGTTCCATTGGATAGGGGATAAACTTTGAACATGACAATGGGAGTGTGATGAGTTTCCAAGTGATGGACGATCGCAAAGTGGTGCATTAGTTGAGACATGAGCAACTCTGATATCTTGGTGCAGTAGGCAGCCAAGGCATCGTGTGAACAAAGCAGAGCTTGTTGATCACATTAGTGATCATGCGAGTTGATCACAGAAGTGATCGCATAAGTGGTTTTAGGTTTGAAGATTGTGAAGTGAAGCAATTATGGGTTGTGTTGAAATGGACGCTTCCTTATGCATACTTAGGACAAGGTAGGAGACCATGTGATGAGTTGAGGCACTTGGGAAAGATGGTCATTCGCAGACTCAATGCGACTTAGAGAAACATCGCAAAGTTTTGAAGATCACAGGGGTTGGGTCATAGAAATGACATGGGTAGTTCAGGCACACTTCACTTATACGTCCCTATGTCGAGCATCGTCAAGCATGTTTCTTGAGTCAAGTTGTTACATAACTTGAAGTGGCACAATTCACAGAAGATGGATTGCAGCGATGAATTGGTTCGACAAGTTGTGAGGGTGACCTTGGTGCCTTGGTGTGGAGAACAGCCAAGGTGCAAGTAGATGGTTCGACGGAATATGAGACGACTTGAACACGTCACAAGTTTATGACTTAGCCAGTTTTGAAGAAAACAGATGGACTCATCCTGGGGTCACAGCAGAGGCACTATAATTGTTGTATATATGTGAAAGGTGAATTGGGCGAGTTTTTGTGAAGAGTTAATGGCTTGGGTGAGTGCATGCCTAGGACAACATACTTGAACCATGGGTGCAACCAAGAATTCCATCGGAAAAGGTATGGTTGGTTTTGAGTTCTTGCATTTCCTGAGAGTTGTAATGAGTTATTTGAAGGGAAGTCAGGTGACTTGGTGGTTCAAGTGCAATATGTTTCCGCAGTGAAAATTGATAGACTTGAGGGTGGCTCAAGTGGTGCATATTTTAAATAAGACATGTAGAAGTTTGAATTCCTTAACTTGGGTAAATGTGCGAAGAGCTTGGGGAAATTAGTGTGGATGAGTCCAGTGGTGGACTTAGGCAGATTTGGATGCATCCATGGAGGTGGATTGAGGAAGTTTCATAACTCTTTGATGAGGTGCCTTGGTGCATGGGTGCCTTCAAAAAAATTGTTTAGTCATGCAATGACTTGATGAGTTGCAACGACATTGCTAGAGTTTGAGACAATTGTGGAGGTGCAAGATAATTTTGTTCTAAGTGGCGGATGGGATCAACAAAGAAGTTGAACAAGAAATGTTGACAATCAACTTGAATGAGAAGAACGTACACCAAGTGACTTGGGAGGTGTTTGATTGACTTTGGTATGAGACATTGGATGAGGCATAGTGCTCCTTATTAATCCAGAATCGGATCCAGGAGGGTTCCCAGGGCCAGAAAAGGCTCAAAAATGAAAGTTCTCGGATTCAGATGAAACTAATTCCATTGCGATCGGCTCGTCTTGTTGATTCCGGCCATATATTTACTTTCTCAAACAGACGTTGTATGCGAGATTTATCACACTCTGATCGTTTTCCCAAACAGCTAAAAAGTCAAACTGGGAAAAAGTCAATGCTGACGTCAGCATGACATCACCATGTTGATGTAAGCATAGTGACATGTGGCAGCACAGCAATGGGTTGATTGGACAGTGGCAGAGACCAATAGCATGTTGACACGTGGCATCGGAGGACAACAAATGGTGGGGTGCCACGTGGCCCAAACATGGGCTGCCACGTGGAACCCATTGGTTGGACATTAGGTTCATTGGAAAAAATATTATGGAGTAGCAAGAATCAAACCGGCGACCTCTCCAAAAGAGCATAGTGATTTAACAAAGGCCCCAGTAGCCAACGCGCCACTGTGTTACTTGTTGCATATGACCCACAATGTATTATTTAAATTTCCATTTATTATGTAATGTGGCGGAATGGGCTGGGGCCTAGCACCAGCCCTCGGGCACCCATCCGACCTTACCATGTGACTCCGGTTTAATAAATGAGCATAGGGTGGAATGATAAGGATTAGCCCTCGGATCTTGGGTTGTTCCCACAAGACCAGGATTTATCCACACTAAAAGCACGTGGGAGGTTTATCCATAGACCAAATGTCACATGAGATGCGCCTTATATCCAGGTGCTTGCAGATTGAGGACCAGCACACAACCCTTAGGGGGCTGGCACTTGGCCATATGGTATGCATGTGACCCTGTTTTAAGTGCGCGTGCCAACCCCTTTGGACTAAAATTTAATTTTGTTACAGAGTGGGTTTTATTTATATAGTTTGGGGATTTCTAATTGATTTTTATGCCTGTAATAAGAGATTTTTGTCCATTTTGGGGGGATATTGGGCTCTTTTTGAGCCCAGATTTTGGGAGGAAGTTGGGGAAGGATAACCAATTTCAGATCTATAAAAATCAGGCTTGTTTGAGGCCATGGAGGACAGTCAGAGCAGAGTTATGTTGAAGCAAAGCCAAGTCAAAGTCATTTTTATGCAGGGAAGTTGTTGAGGAGGAGACCTTTGCGGGCCATTTCTGGGAGCTACACTCAGTATTTTTCAGTGCCGTCAGTTGTGTTGGATTTCTGAGGTTAAGACAAACATAGTGAGACCAATATGAGATCCATTTTATGTACTTTTTTTGTACTTTTAAAGCACTGAATAATTAATAAAGAAGCCTCCCCCACTAAGACAAAGGCCCAGAGACGTAGGCAACCTTGTCGAACTCCGTTATCACTTCTCTTGTTATGGTTTGTTGTTCTTCATGCTTATGTTCAGATATGTATATTTTTTTATGGATTCTATGTTTCTTCATTAAATTCATCCTCTTTGGTTCAACTTCATAAACGGCTAATTAACACATGCAATTAATAACTCAACCACAGTCATTAAAAGATCTTTTCGGATCACTTAGTGACTTGCACATGATTGTGTGATGACTTGGAGATATATAGAGGGTTATTGGTTGAGGTTCGAAAAAGTATTAGCTCGGATGTGCCAAGGCATGGAAGTTCTTTAGGGTGACTTGTTCTACTTAGAGCGCTTTGGATAGTTCATTGGGACGTTTGAGGAGTGTGGGTGCATTGGCCACATTGATCGCATATGTTGAGTTTTGGAGAGGTGATTCAATGGAAGGAGGTGAGTTGTGGAATTGCCTTGGTCAAGAGGATTTGGCAGACGGGCAGATTACAGTGCGAAGAGATTACTTGGGCATGTGTGTTTCTCTTTATTTCAGAAGCATGGTTGAGAGTGAAGCCTAACCATTTCAAGGCATGGATAGGTAGATGTAGCAACATGGCCAGTTGGTGAAGTAATGGGGCAAAGGTATTCTAGACATGTAGTTCTTGGAGTGGATGGGACGTTTTATATCTGAAGACGTAGATGAAGAAGATGGGGAGAATTCCACCAAGGAAGCTAGACTTGTGGACTTGATCGCAGTTTGAGTCGCAACCCTGGGGTTGGTTGGACGTGTGATGCACAATGATATCCTTGACTCTTCGTAGACTTGGATGTGGAACAAACTGTGTGACTTGCAACAGATTTACTAATTGCACCTTGAGGTGGGCAGTGGAGTCAAGTTTTCATGGATGACTTTGTTTTGGGATGAATTCACAATGCAACAAGGTGAGGGGTGACTTTTGCCTTAGTCTGGGGTTGTTGTGCGAATGGGATGAATTACAAAAGGAAGTGACCAAGCTTTGGGAATGTTGTGCATTCTAAAGGAATGAGCATGATATTTCAACACTTAGAGAGTTAGTGCACGAGAGTATGACTAAGAGGTCAAAGTACAGACGCGCTGGTAGGTTTGAGGTGCAACACTTAGACATTACAAAGGATCTCCTTGATGAAGATTGGATGATTGCAGCAGTAGTGAGGAAAGGGTGGATACTTGCCTTAGTCTTTGGAGTTGGATGGAGTAATGGAGATGCGAAAATAAAAGACTAATTTTGGGCATGGAAATGCACATTCAAGAACTGGACGCAACAGTTGGACTAGCTACCCAACCAATGCATGACTTGAGGCATGCAGTGTGCAGAGACATAGCCGAGTTAGTTGAAGTATGGGCACAACAATAAATTAACAAGAGTTCAACACTTAGACATTTTTTAAATTTTGATTGAGGTTGCAGCAACGACAACAACACCAGAATAGAGTGTGATCATATCAATAGGACAGTGGCATCTTGGGCATTGTAAACAGAGTTGGGAAGGAGACATCCTTCCAATGTAGTGGATAGATTGGTCGCATACAACTTTGGGTAGAGAGCAGTGTGGTGGTTGCACGAGGTTGTAGATGATTGTACTATGAGTTGGGAATTTGGGTTTTCCAACTCGTAGGGAAACTTGTGATTCCCACTTTGCAAGGATTTCTACTTGAAAAAAATTTGGGGTTTCCAGTTGGCACGAAACTTGGGGTTTCCAACATACTTAGTTGTGAATGGGGGCATGAGTTCAAGTAGAGACTTGGAGAAAACACATTTTATGTGTGTTGTCGGGAAGACAATGAATTTTTGCGGGGGAGTATGTAAGGATTTTGCTGAGGAGGGCACACATCACCTCCGCCCGATCGACTTGTATGAAAGAAATTTAAGGAAGTTGGGTTTGTTGAGGTGACTCAAATGGATGTGCGCACCTGCAGTTGGGTAGGATGTGTGATGAGATGGCTAAGTTGGGCTCACCACAATGAAGGCGTACTTGGCTAGGTGACTAAGGAGGTAGACCAAGACTTATATGGATGGGCGCCCCACACTTGGGGATCGCGATGAGCAAGTTTGGTGCCTTAAGGCACATGTCGCCCCAGATCGCAACCAATGGGCGCACTCATTGTGTGGATGTCTTGGGCACGCCACCTTTGGGCACCTTGTGTGGATGACTTGAGGTGAGGTCGAATCATGCGACGAGAAATGTGGGGTCATGATAAAACCAATCGACACGATGATGGGCACATCACATCAAAGTGTTCCACACGACAGAGTGACTTGGTGAGACAACTCAACCTCACCCAAGGGACGCGGTGGTTCGGAAAAAATTGACACAACGATTCAGTGAGGCGAGTCACATATATATGGTGTGAGAGGGGATGAACCAAAGCATCACACAACACTTGGGAAAGATCCACACCAAGGAATCTGAGGCAAATTCGGGTAGAGAGGGCTAAGCTTGTTGACATTATAGTAGTTATGGGAGGTATTTACCTCCACGTGTAAACCTGACGAGAATAGAATATTCTGGGAAGCAAGAAGAAAACCTAATTAATTGGTTAATAACCCTAGAAGACAAGTCAGCCCAAGAGAATGACTTGTATTAGGTTATTAGCCTCCAAGAGAAGAAGTCGACTAAAGGAAATATTATATACTAAAGAATTAGTACCCAAAATGAGAAGTCGACCCAGGCAGTCTGCCAGAATTATTATAAATACAGGAGGCCAGTCTTCATTCTGGCCAGTATTCTTAGACTGTAGAAGCAGCACTTGTGTGCACTACAGTTAGCCAGTTTGTGTGCAAGTTTGGAGGAGAGATGTTGTTGCAGCTGCTACAGCTAGTAGATTTCGGTTTTGGCTTTGACTCTCTCTTGGTTGTGGTTTGGACTCTTTGATCAGCTCTTGTTACTCTTGCTTGGTGCGTTATCCTTGGAGAAAGGTGTGCCACTTTTGTTTGGCTATCCAACCTACGGTTTGCTTCCAGAATGATTCTATGTCAAGGTTAAGGTGCTCGGGGGTGGCTTCGGCCTATGGTTGGGTGACAATATTACTATATTGTCTATGGTTAAACGAGCACATCCATTACTTTCTAGCAAAGCTCCCCCAAGGATCCAATTTGCTCCACATGGGAGGAGTTGTGCTACCTTGTGGAGGTTTTGTGGATAGAGTTGGGGTGAGTCTATTGAGGTGAGTTTGGCAAGTAGAGTGATTATGGATTTGGACAGTGTGTGCGATGGGGAGGATTCTTGCAATTAGGATGTGAGACACACTCGGTCGCGATAGTATGAGGAGGATGTTAGACAATAGAGGATGTCAGACGACTTGGAAAAACTCATGTCTAATGTATGAGCCAAGTGCTCTCTTCTTGTATCAATGCATTGTATTGTACATTATTGTAACATCTTGTATAATAAGAGATTGTATAGGTGTTAGGAACGTCTAGTTTTACCCAACCATATTTGTGTATGTTTCTCATGTGTATGTATGTTGCTTGTTCTTGGTTCTTGTATTTGGCTAAGTATAGAACTTGATAACTGTATATGTTAAAGAACGCAAGTGTTTGTAATGAAGTGTGCACGATTGGGTGGGCGCCTTGGTGACAAGGAGTTAAGTGTTGAGGTTTGACTCATCAAGTAGCTCAAGGTGTAGTTATGGGAAAACCTTGAATGAAGAGGCATAGTCTAGGTGAAGTACTCTCAGTTTGGTTTAGTTGTCGAGTTAGAAAAGTCGTCGTGCTACACAAACCTCAGATGTTGAGCGGCTTCGGTGTGCAAAATTGTTTTGTATTCCCGGGTAGACTGTAGGGGCATGATAGATTTTATTTTATATAAATCGTTACTTTAAAGAAAATACCATAAATGTTGTTATTTTTATATATGAAATCTATACAAATATGTTTTTTTAACAATTCTAATTTTTAAAATGCTTTATTTGACATATAAAAAAAATTCTATAATGTAAATATTTTTCGTTATAAAGAGGTGTGTGCGCGTACACACACACATAATTAGTATTATTTAGCTATATTTATCAATTATGCATTTAAATAAAGAAAAAGAAAAATGTTAAAAAATAATATTTCATTTTTTTATTTAAAATGTATGGTATCTAAATGTATTGAAATATATAATTAGATGAAAATCATAGCTTTAAAAAAATAAATGGTTTTTTTTTTCTAAAAAGAAAAAAAAAATGCAATTTCCATTCCAAATAGAATGGAAAATCACATTTTTGAGGTGCTCAAAGCATGATTACAAAACTTTGATAGGTAATAAAGTCTTTCCATGCCTCATATCGAAAAAAGACCTATCACATAATATATATCCTTCTAAAAGACATAAATCACTAAGATAACCCAAGATAGTGTCTTATAAAGGTTTATGCCCAATATCCTAGGCAATATACAACAAACCCCCTCTCCCTTCGCTCATGCCCTCGCCCTCTAGGAAAAGAAGAAGAAGATATGTAACAATTTTGCATAACATGACCATACTATATAAAAAATATGAACAATAATTAAAATTGTGACCAAACCTCTTGACTTGACACAAACATGACTCCATTTAAATATTCCTCCAAAATTATAATCACAACTTCAAACTATTGATTGTCTTTTGATAGACCATCTACACCTATATTTAGTTACTTGAATACATTAATCTAAGATAGATTTTCAAATAGTGAATATACCTCTTCTAATTGATCAACCAAGAGTTTCAAAAGGACATTTTGTATATGTAATTCTCCTTTCATCCAATTAATGTCTAAGAATGAATGTCCAAAGACTTACAACTAAGAAACCCTTTTTTCTAAAGCCATATTTAGTAAGCATCTCAAAGCCATCAACTTAGCTAAATTGTTTGTACCAAGACCTAGTCTCGCCTTAAATTTAAGAAAATGATTGTTAAAGATAAAAAAAAATGCCCTTGTCACTACAAAAATAAGGTGAGCCTTATTTGACACCATCAAAAAATTCCTAGGCATAGGATTTGTCAATCAACAATTCCCCTATTTTCTTTGGAGGCATTTCTTTAATCTCCATCCTGCGTCCTTGGAATAAAGAATAAACTTGTGAGTACACCTAGAGAGTTGGAAGTTGCCTATCATCAAATAACATCACATTATGAGACAACAAAATACCTCGAGAGACAAGACATGGGGGGGTTCTAAATGCCTTTAGAGATTTTATTTTCCACACCTTTGACCACCACCATACCTTGTCTTGTGCCTCAGTTGTGATCATAATTGTATACCCTAATCTAATAGTATACATTACCTATATATATGTTTTTAAATCGTTATAAGGAATCTAACTTCTCCTTGGTAATCAACAATTCCCCTATTTACTTTGGAGACATTTATTTAATCTCCATCCTATATCCTTGGAATAAAGTATAAACATGCGAGTACACACCTAGAGAGTTGGAGTTGCCTATCATCAAATAACATCACATTAGGAGACAACAAAATACCCCAAGAGACTAGGCATGGGAGGGTTCTAAATGCCTTTGGAGATTTTATTTTCCACACCTTTGACCACCACCATACCTTATCTTGTGCCTCAGTTGTGAGCATAACCTTATACCCTAATCCAATAGTATACATACCTATAGATATATTTTTAACTCATTCTAAGCTATCCAGCTCATCCTTCAAGCTAACATGCCTCATATTTAATTCCATCTTCTATCCATTCTCCTTTTATACCCACGAACTATGTTGATCTCCACCCCTATTTCCATATTATAATAGTGGTAAGCTACTCCAATCGATTTAAGGAATAAATGCCTTGATATTGAAGATGTGATGTTAATTGTGAACTTAAAAAAATGCTTAACCACATCCCAGAATATATCTACTCCTACTCTCACCTTGCTCCCCATTGCCAAACTTATAGACCAAGTTGTACCGTATTATAAGGAAGCCAAAAGAAAATATTTCCATTGATTTGAAACTTTTTTTATGCTCTTTCTAATAGTTTGAGTTTTGTCCAAGAAATAAGTAGGCATATTGTACTTGTTCTTAATCACCTTTTTCCACAAACTCTTTATAGATAAAATATTCCAAAGGCTTTTAATAGCTAAAGGTTTACCAAATAGGTTTATGTGCTTTAATCCCCATCCTATGTTATCTTTAGGTTTAACAATATTTTTCCACGTCCTAGCCAAATGGATCCCTTTACTTACACTTTTTCCTCCCCATAAGAAATTAAAACAAGCTTTCCTAAACCTCTCTAAAATATTTCTTTTTGGAATATAATGAGAGTACACTACAATGGATTCCAATGGAAACTTAACAAGGGTTAATATTCCACCTCTTGAATGCCACATATTACACCAATGAAGAATCTTTCTTTCTATCCATTCCAATAACCACCCCCAATATCTTTTTCCATAACCATTGCTCTTGAGAATAAAGCCAAAATATTTAAACATGTCAAAAGATCTAAAAGGAAAGAAAGTGCTCAACATGTGCTCCACTTCCTCTCTGTTCAATCCTAAATATTGAGGCATTAAATCTATATTGTTATATTAGTGTTGTCATTATTGATTGATTAAGCCTTTTAATTTTAATTATATATTTTGTCAATTATATATACCAAGGAGATCTAGTTGTAGAGATCATCTCCTCTTTGTATTTTTCATATTGTAAATGGAGGTTGTTGTCTTGAAGAGGCTTCTTATTCTTTCATTCTCAAGGTGTTGAGTTACTTCTTCTTTTTATTTTTATACAATATGGGTATTTGGTGCCTAACATTGGGTATTAGAGAATATTGTCCTTGGTTGGGCTCCTTAAAATGAGTCATCTTATCATTTTCGCCATAATTTTTTTGGGGAGAATTTTCAAGGTATAGAGAGGACATATTGAAGCACATTTTATCAAAATTTTAGATTCTAGTTTTTATAGTTTTCAAGTTACAAGATATGGAAGCTCGGGTTTTTTATGAGTCCTCAAATTAGTTTCAAACATGTGTTCTTGGTAAAACAGTGATATTTAAAGCTAGTGAAATCCAAATTAAGTTCCACCAATGAAATTAGAAAAAACATGCCCCATAATGTCTTAGATAAAAATTCATAATCGTATCTATAAAAATTGAGCTTTTGGCAGACCCTACAAGTTTGTTCTTCTGAAAGGTGTCCAAATCAATTTGAGGAAAGTTGTCATAAATTTTTGGCATATTAGAATTTAGAGGAACTTGTGGCATTGTAGAGAAGATACACTAGGATATTATAGGCTAAAATTTCGTACTCAAAAGTATAAAAACTTGGATTTATATCATGTGCAAGGTTAACATGTAGGACAATCTCCAAATTGAGGGTTTAAAAAGGTATGTTAACTTGAAACTTGCATAAATTTCGATTGGAAGATCTATTTGAAGTGATTCAAAAGGTAAAGTAGAGAGAAAATATACGAGAAATATAGGTAAATGTTATTTGTGGATCACACGGCAAGAGGTGGTTGAAAAAATTCTACACCTGCTAAACCTCCAAAGAGTTATTCCATGACTCCCAAAGAAATTTGTGAATACCTAGGGAACTAGTTATCCCAATTAAGAAACCAATTTAATGATATGGGTAATAATGTATTGAAAAGGTTGATTTAACACATTCAAAATAAATACTTCAAAGGGAAATGGAAGAGTCGATGGATCAAAAGATGGAACGATCACAAATTTCCATGGAAGCCATTCACTTACATACTCTAGATGAGAGGCTCTCTAAAAGTGATAATATGACCCTAGGAAATCATGAAAATAAGGAAAAAAAAATCTTGAATCCTAGTCACATATTGAGAAAATTCTAACACAATTGGAGAACACAAAGATTGAGTCACATAATCATGATCATTCATCACTCCAAGATCTGAATCATCAAGGGTTCAACTTGGGACCAAGGACTTATTTAATTATGAAGATTAATATGAGGAAGCTTGATGGTAAAGATACTATAACATGGATATTCTAGATGGAGCAATTCTTTGATCAAGTTAGAGTTTTTGACTAGTCCTAAGACTATTATCAAATAGGTGTTCTAAGTAAAATAATCATATTTGATTGTAAAAAGATCCAAATTGAGTGCTTCACCTTGCATAAGGTTTGTGCATAGCGAGGCCCATCCTCTCTGCTTAAAAATCCTTATAGAATACTTTTCAATAGAGCTTAAGCAGCAATCACGAATCTTCACCACTACTTTCATTGGAAAGAGGATGGACCAAAGTGTTCTAGGTCCAAATTTTAGAAGCATATCAGGAAAAATAAAAATTGGACACATGGCATGTCATACAAGTTCACTCTCCCGAAAGGACAAAAAACAATAAGTTTTGAGAAAGTTACCATAACTTTCTCTTGACACTTCAGAATTTGGTTAAACCTATGGCATTGTAGAGAAGACATATAGAGATACTACAGCACAAAATTCCACATTCGTAGGTGCCAAAATTTTAGATTTTGCTTAGGTGGAAGGCCAATCATCAAGAGAGTCTCAAAATTAGAATTTTAAAATATATAACTTACAATTAACATAAATTTAATTAGAAGATCTGTTTGGGGTGATTCAAAAAGTGTGGTAAAAGTAAAATATAAAAGAACTATAGATAGATATTATTTTTATCCCACATGGAAAATGGTGATGCAAAAAATTCTACACCAATCAAACCTTTAGAGAGATCAACCATGACTCATGAAGAAAGTGAAGACATACATAACCAACTATCCAATTTGGAGAACCAACTTAAGGAATTGAGTGATAGGTCAGTGACAAGTGTTGATTTGGTAATTACACAAAGAAAAATAGAAATAAATATGGAAGATATGGATCAGAAGATGGAAAAGATGGATCAAAAGGTGGAACAGATGGAATAGAAGATGGTGGTCAGGATAGCCCCGAGGGTTAGCTTGATTAGACTAAATCCAAACGTGATTTTTCATGCTTGTTGTTGGTCACAAATTCAATTTGTTTGATTCCCCCAATGTGAGGCCTCATAATCAGGGTCGATGGTTTACCCCATTTACCATCCACGAAATGTGGGGAAGTACTCAAAGGGTTTCCCATGCTTTACATGGGAAAAAAATAATATGGTGGCCAAGATAATATAGACCCTATATGAGAGGCTCCCTAAAAGTGATAATGTGACCAGGGAAACTCATGACAATAAAGGTAATATTCACAATAAACAACCTTCCATTAATAAGCATATGCTAGGAGTATTTAACTCTAATATTGGAGCTAATCATAGATAGGTTTCTACTTTACGAAGGTTGAATTAAGGAAGTTTGATGGAATAGATGTCTTTACATAGGTGAACCAAATTGCACAATACTTATGATACTATGGGAAATAAGCAAAGGATTTCCTTGGAAATTTTGTACTTTGAGATAAAACCTATCAATGGGTAGTTAAAAGGAACCCTCTTATCATTATACTTGGGGTTTATTTACAAGAGGCTTAGAACCACAATATGGAAAAGTTTGGGAACAATACTACTTTAGTCAGTTGACAAGAATCAAGCACTTAGGTGATGTTGAAGATTGTAGTTCAAAATTTTAGATATCGGCCACAAAGGTGGATAACATAAGTGATGATCATTTGTTGGAAGCTTACATAGGTGGATTAAAAGAAGACATTATACATGAGATTTGCTTAAAACATGTTGAAAATGTTATGGAAGCTATGCAATATACTACTCATATTCAAGCCAAGAATGGGGCTACGCACAAGTATACCACTAGAAAATATGTAGGAAATAGAGATCGATTTGTGCCACATAGGGAAACCCTACGTCAACCTACTTGAATATCACAGAAGGAAATGGATGAAATAATAGCAAAAGGATTATGTTTTGGTTGTAACAGAAAATTGTCAAATTGCATTAATGTTAAGAAACAAAATTGTTCACTTTGAAAAATAATGATGAGGAGGAAATAAAGGCATCTACACAAATGGGTGAGGAAGAACTTGTGAACTTAAAAGAGTAGGAAAAAGATGTCGAAATTTTGCACAACATGGATCCAAACAAGTGTGAAATATTCGTTCATACATTGGCATGTTTGTCCGCACCTCAAACCCTTAAGATTATTGGATAAATTAAGAAGCAAAAGATCATAGTGCTTAATTATTCATGTAGTACCAATATCTTCATTGATGAGACTCTTTTCAAGTTTGGACAAGAAGAAATCAGGGTTAGGGTTTTAATGTAGGGTCGACGAGATGGATGAGGAGGTTGTTGACTATATGGATAACCCACTAGAAGACTAAGAAATATAGTCTATTATAGTGGATTCACACTGAAGCTTTGATCCCCCTCCACTGCAACCAACACCATCTGAAACTAGCCTATTGAAAGAAGATGTCATTGTTGACTTGGGAGAATTGTGGTGGGAATTTTCTGACAACTAAAATTCTAAGGTGAAATTGTCATATGAAAATACAATAGAACCTGTCACATCCAAAATTTTATGCCATCAATTCAACTCGGAGAAGAATATAGGAAAGCACGAATGGGAGGATCTAGAGGATCAAGGATTTTTCTCCCTAAGCTCACACTCAAATCTCCTAGTACACCGGCCTCGAGGGAAATCATCACCTCATTTAATCACCTCTGATGAAGTTCCTTTAGACCTGTTACCAAGTATTATGAGCTCTATGACTCTTGATGGTTCATATGAAGAGGGAGGTTTGGAAACTCGGGGCTTCATTGGAGTTATGTTTTTTGGTGAACTAATGAATGGTTCTCTCCCTTGTGAACCATTGGCCTCTCACCAGAAGGAACTAGGATTGGGAGTCTTGGGGAATCAATAGGGGGATGCATCAATGGGGGTATGTTTTGTTCCAAAGGTAATCTGTTACAATCCTTTACTTCTTCTTTTGATGTGTGGCTTATTGATTCTGGATCATATTATCATATGGCTAACGATAAATCCATTTTTCTTCTCTTAACGAATGTAACACTGAGCAAATATTTTTTGGTGATGATATATCTCTTAGTGTTGTAGGGTTTGGAACAATTCAAGTAGATAATGGTGATTTAATGATGTATTACATGTTCCAAGTCTTTCCTGCAACCTTCTATCAGTGTATCAGATCACTCATTTAGGAGAAGGTAAAATCATAAAGTTTTCCCCTCACCAAGTTGTAATCAAGGATTTAAAAGATCCTAAGAATGTCCTAGTAATTGCAATTGTTGATGATATTACCGAGTTGTACATATTTGATTACATTGGGTAATCATATTTTCCATCAATTTTTATTGCTCGCAACAATGACTTGAGCAAACTTTGGCATGACAGATTTGGTCATCTAAACTATCACTCATTGCAGCAGCTGTGTAATTAAAAGATGGTGACTGGTCTTCCTCTTGTTTCTTGCAGAGATGGTATATGTGTCGGTTGTGTTCTCAACAAACATCATCGGGACAATTTTGATAAACATGCCTTGGCCCCTTTGCAGCTTGTTTCACAATTATTTGTGTGGTCCTCTTTCTTCTCCTTCTTTCTTTGGGTGCAAGTACTTCTTAACTTTCATTGATGACTTCTCCAAATGCACTTGGGTTTACTTCTTAAAACTTAATAGTGAAATTTTTTGCATGATTTTGTCCTACAAGGCCCTTGCAGAAAAATAATCTAGACATCAACTTCAGAAGTTAAGAATAAATAATGGAGGCGAAAATGTGAACAACAAATTTACAAGTTACTACACTGCACAAGGCATTCAAATGCAACATATTGTTCCATATACACCACAACAAATTGGTGTTACTGAGAGAGAAAATTACATGTTAAAATAAATGGTTAATTATATGATTCAATCTAGGGGATCAAGTCTTCATTATTGGGTGGAAGTCATCAACTGTGCAAATTACATAGTAAATCATAGTCCCACATAGGCTTTAAAAATTATTACACTGAAAGAAGCATGGACTAAAATTAAGCCAGATGTAATCCACTTTCATGTATTTGGTAGTGTAGCATGGGCTCACATTCCTGATGAGAAAAGGAAAGCATTACAACCTAAAAGTGAGAAGTGTATTTTTGTTGGATATTCTGAAGATGTTAAAGGTTACTATAGTGTCCCTAATCCA
>SNQJ01S0011399.1:66344-85177 GCA_010110895.2 Picea sitchensis
AAAAAAAAAAAAAAAAAGGCAAATTTTTAACGAAATTGACAAATATTTTTTTCATAAAAAAGACGAAAAAATAGCCAATTGGTAAAAAAATTCCCCCCTAAAATATTGCATCGTTAAAAAAATAGTTTTAAGTCTTACTCCAAGACCAAAAGAATTGTTTCATCTCTTTATAACATCTCTATCCAGTATCCCTATCCTTCTTGCTCCATTATCACTAAGACCAATCAAAAATCATGTAATATCAAAATATACCTTTCAAATTAACTCCATACATTAAAAAAAACTAAAATGCTATAAATATAAGATGTATTATTATCTTTAACTTTTTCTAAATAACAGTAAATATAATTACATATTTAAATCTTAGTAACATATAAATATGATAAATAAATGTTAATTAATATAAAAATATCATACATACAATGATCATATAAAACATACTTTTTTTTTCATGTGTATTTCATAATGTTATATATGATTTTTTTCATGTGTATTTCTTAATGTTATATATGATTTATTAAATCTTCTTCCTTTGCCATTATAATTATTCACTTATAAAGGAAGCATTTTCTCACAATGGCATCGAATTATTTGGTTCCAAGCATTTGCCATTTTCACAATAGTTCTTTTTTTCAATAGAAAAATGTCTCAAAATTATATAAGGTATAATTTATTTTACATAGCGGTATTGATTCAACACGATACAATAAAGGAATAATCATTTGAAAGATTTGACTGCACTGGATACAAATGAAAATACCATATTGTTCTCACAATAAAGAACACAACTAAAATCCGAAATGAGGACAGGAGTTTTTCATAAAGAATCGGTACTCTCCACAATACAACCCAGCTTCTCCACATGCAACTCGATCACTCACTGATCTAAGAGCTCAATCTTTGAAGATATTAAGGTGGGTAAGAGGGATTTCTTCCCCATTGTCCCAATGATAAACTGACAGTCTACCTTTAGGTTCCTTTAGTGCCCTCTTTGACAATAAGTCGGCCTCTTTATTGTGCTCCCTGTAAATGTGTTGGTACCTTATATCTTTAAAAAAAATTGCTAGTTCCTTTGTTTTAATTTTCTATCCTTCGATGTTCATCGCATGGAGATGTCCCTTTTGATTAATCCAGTCAATGATAACTTTCGAATCCCCCAGGATTTGGATTTTTTCAATCGCCCAAAGCAAAGCCAAAGTGAGAGTCGCCCACAATCCCATGAGCTCATCCTTTGTGTTGGTACCTGCTCCACAATTTATGTACCATTTTGTAATCCTCGAGGCATGAGTCTTGAAAATACCTCATGCTGCACAACACTCCCCAGTTGAAAGGGTTGCTCCATCGCAACATGCCAAAGTGAACCCCTTGGTCTGAGTAATATCGCAAACTCTATTTGGGATGGGGTTAATGATAGTTGGTTGCCAAGAGAAAGTAACTGAAATCATGTGCACTACTGAGAGTTGAGAGGGAGTGAAATCTTCAAATAAAGTCTTATTTCTCTCAATCCAGATGTGCCAGCAAGCAATAGCTGTCAAACTTGCAGGAGCAGATTTTTCGGTATTCCACTTATTAAAACAGTCTGAAACCGTGGTACCATTCCACTAGATTTTTAAATGGTAGATGTTATATAATTGGAGCCAAACTGCTTTTGTAAAGGGGCAGTGGACTAATAGATGGTTAGTAAATTCAGAGCTGCAATTGCAGAGCTTGCACACCCTAGGACCTTCCCAACCTCTTCTCTGCAGCACGTCCCAGGTAAGGATTTTATCATACGCTGCCAGCCACACAAAAAATCTGACTTTGAGTTGTATCGGCCACTTCCATAATTTGATAATCCATGCTCTGTCACACTTGTATTTATAAGGATTTATGAGCGCCTGATAGAAATTATTTGTTGATATAGCACTCGACGCATCCCCACTGGCCCACACAAGGGAATCTTCACAGTTTCGAAGAGAAATACATGTGTCCCTTAAAGCAATAGTGAAAGAATTCCATTTAATTGCATCCTCATCGCAGAGATCCAAGGATTCACTAGTGCGCCACCTATTTGGAAAGCTTGTTCATTGATCCATCAAACCAAGAAAGCTTGCTCATTGATCCCATTGCATGATTAACTTGCAATTGTTTATCTAATTATGTGTATTTTGTTTCTAATTTAGATTTTTTTTTTAACATTTTACACTTGAATTCACTATATGCTTAATTATTAATATTAATTGATTCATACGTATAGTATGCTTAATTATTAATATTAATTGATTCATATGTATATTGAGGCTTTTATTAGTTTATTTTTCAAATTAATTTATTTATTTTTATCAGTACTCAAAATCAATGATATCCTATATCCACTAATATAAATTTGTTGTCGAGGAAAGCTATTGTCTCGATAATCTTCCTTGCCATGCAAGAAGGATTTTTGTGACATAGAATTGTATTGTTTTGTAGTACACACCCACTTTTATCATGATCACAAAATTGGATGAATGTTAGTATGTTTCATGAAAGGAAGAAATTAGCATATACATTGAAAATGATGTATTACACAAATGTATTATAAGGCAAGTCATGGAAGTTGGGGTTGTTGAGGTGACTTGGACAGATATGCGCACCTGTGGTTGGGTAGGATGTACGACGAGACGACTAAGTTGGATGCACTATGATGAGGGTGGACTTAGCTAGGAGATTAAGGAGGAAAACCATGACTTATATGGATGAGCTCCTTGCACTTGGGGACTGTGATGGGTGGGCCTGGTGCCTTAAGGCACACGTCACCCTGGATCGTGACCAATGGGTGCACTCATCATGCAGACATCTTAGACACACTACCTTTGGGTGCCTCGTGTAGACGACTTTAGGCAAGGTCAACTCATGTGATGGGAAAGTTGGGGTCATGACCCAACCAACCAATGTGGCGGTGGGCACATCGCAGTGAAGTGTTTTTCATGGCAGAGTGACTTGGTGAGTCAGCTCAACCTCACCCAACAGACGTAGCAGTTCGACATGAAGCAACACGATTGTTCGATGAGGAGAGTCACATATATATGGTGTGAGCTAGGTTGAACCAAAGCATCACACAACACTTGGCAAGATCAGCACCAAGAAATCTAAGGCAGATTCAGGCAGAGAGGAGTGAGCTCCCCCAAGGAGCTAAGTCACTCCACATGGGAGGACTTGTGTTTCCTTGAGGAGGTTTTATGGATGGAGTTGGGGCGAGTCTCTTGAGACGATTTTGGCAGGAAAAGTGACTCTGAAGTTGGATAGTGCATGCGATGGGGAGGAATCTTGTAATGAGGACATGAGATAAACTATGTTCTGACACTATGAGGAGGATGTGAGACAATAGGGAGCCAAGTCAGGCGAATTGGAAAAACTTGTGTCTTATGTATGATCCAAGTGCTCTTTTCTTGTATCTATGCAGTGTACTATACATTGTTGTAACATGTTGTATAATAAGAGTTTGTACGAGTGTTAGGCACCTCGAGTGTTTCCCAACCATTATTGTGTCTCTTTCTCATGTGTATGTATGTTGCTTGTTCTTGGTTCAACTATTTGGCTAAGTATAGAACTTGATAACTTTATATGTTAAAGAACACAAGTGTTTGTAATGAAGTGTAAATGGTTGGGTGGGCACCTTGGTGACAAGGAGTTAAGTGTTGAGGCTTGACTTGTCAAGTAGCTCAAGGTGTAGTTATGGGAATATCTTGAGTGAAGAGGCATAGTTCAAGCGAAGTACTCTCGATTTGGTTTAGCCGTCAAGTTGGAAACATCGTGGTGCCACACGACCCTCAAGTGTCAAGCGACTTGGGTGTGCCAAGTCATGTTGGATCCCCAGGTAGACTGTGGGGGCATGACAGATGGTACTAGAGCGCATTGTTCTTGCGAAGATTGTTCGGTGAGCTCTTCACCATTGTCACCTTTGTGACAGATGGTATCAGAGCATATGACATATCGCACATCAAAGCAGGCTTCAAAGAGTGAGTTTGGTGGACGGTTTGGTGAGCTCTTCACCAATGTCACCTTGATGAAAAATTGTATCATAGCAGAGTTCGTGCAAAGTTGGGATTGTTGGCTCAACTCTGTGATAGATTGGACGTTCCATTGGATAGGCGATAAACTTTGAACATGACAATGGGAGTGCGATGAGTTTCCAAGTGATGGACGATCGCAAAGTGGTGCATTAGTTGAGACATGAGCAACTCCAATATCTTGGTGCAGTAGGCAACCAAGGCATCGTGTGAACAAAGCAGAGCTTGTTGATCACATTAGTGATCATGCGAGTTGATCACAGAAGTGATCGCATAAGTGGTTTTAGGTTTGAAGATTGTGAAGTGAAGCATACTTAGGACAAGGTAGGAGACCATGTGATGAGTTAAGGCACTTGGGAAAGATGGTCATTCGCGGACTCAATGCAACTTAGAGAGACATCACAAAGTTTTGAAGATCATAGGGGTTGGGTCACAGACATGACATGGGTAGTTCATACACACTTCACTTATATGTCCCTATGCCGAGCATCACCAAGCATGTTTGTTGAGTCAAGTTGTTGCATAACTTGAAGTGGCACAATTCACAGAAGATGGATTGCAACGATGAATTGGTTCGACAAGTTGTGAGGGTTACCTTGGTGTCTTGGTGTGGAGAACAGCCAAGGTGCAAGTAGACGGTTCGGTGGAATATGAGACGACTTGAACACATCACAAGTTTATGACTTAGCCAGTTTTGAAGAAGACGGATGGACTTGGCATGGGGTCGCAACAGAGGCACTATAACTGTTGTATATATGTGAAAGGTGAATTGTGCGAGTTTTTGTGAAGATTTAATGGCTTGGGTGAGTGCATGCCTAGGACAACATACTTGAACCATGGGTGCAACCAAGAATTCCATTGGAAAAGGTATGGTTGGTTTTGATTTCTTGCATTTCCTGAGAGTTGTAATGAGTTCTTTGAAGGGAAGTCAGGTGACTTGGTGGTTCAAGTGCAATATGTTTCCGCAGTGAAAATTGATAGACTTGAGGGTGGCTCAAGTGGTGCATATTTTAAAGAAGACATGTAGCAGTTTGAATGCCTTGACTTGGGTAAATGTGCGAAGAGCTTGGGGAAATCAGTGTGGATGAGTCCAGTGGTGGACTTAGGCAGATTTGGATGCATCCATGGAGGTGGATTGAGGAAGTTTCATAACTCTTTGATGAGGTGCCTTGGTGCATGGGTGCCTTCAAAATATTTATTTAGTCATGCAATGACTTGATGAGTTGCGACGACATTGCTAGAGTTTGAGACAATTGTGGAGGCGCAAGATAATTTTGTTCTAAGTGACAGATGGGATCAACAAATAAGTTGACCAAGAAATGTTGACAATCAACTTGAATGAGAAGAACGTACACCAAGTGACTTGGGAGGTGTTTGCTTGACTTTGGTATGGGACATTGGATGAGGCATAGTGCTCCTTAGTAATCCAGAATCGGATCCAGGAGGCTTCCCGGGGCCAGAAAAGGGTCAAAAATGAAAGTTCTCGGATTCAGACGAAACCAATTCCATTGTGACCGACTTGTCTTGCTGATTTTGGCCACATATTTACTTTCTCAAACGGACATTGTATGCGAGATTTATCACACTTTGATCGTTTTCCCTAACAGCGAAAAAGTCAAACTGGCAAAAGTCAATGCTGACGTCGGCATGACATCACCATGTTGATGTAAGCATAGTGACATGTGGCAGCACAACAATGGGTTGACTAGACAGTGACAGAGACCAATAGCATGTTGACATGTGGCATCGGAGGACAAAAAATGGTGGGGTGCCATGTGGAACCCATTGGTTGGACATTAGGTTCATTGGAAAAAATATTGTGGAGTAGCAGGAATCAAATCGACGACCTCTGCCAAAGAACATAGTGCTTTCACAGACGCTCCAATAGCCAATGCGCCATTGTGTTTCTTATTGCTTATAACCCACAACGTATTATTTAAATTGTCATATATTATGTAATGTGGTGGAATGGCCCCAGCCCTCGGGCACCCATCTAACCTTACCATGTGACTTTGGTTTAATAAATGAGCACGAGGTGGAATGATAAGGATTATCCCTCGGATCTCGGGTTGTTCCCACAAGACCAGGAGTTATCCACATGAAAAGCGTGTGGGAGGTTTATCCATAGACTGGAGGTCACATGAGATGTGCCTTGTATCCAGGTGCTTGCAGATTGAGGGCCAGCGCGTAGCCCCTAGGGGGCTGGCGCTTGGCCATATGGTATGCATGTGACCCTGTTTTAAGTGCGCGTGCCAGCTCCTTTGGACTATAATTGAATTTTGTTACAGAGTGGGTTTTATTTATATAGTTTGGGGATTTCTAATTGATTTTTATGCCTGTAATAAGAGATTTTTGTCCATTTTTGGGGGATATTGGGCTCTTTTTTAGCCCAGATTTTGGGAGGAAGTTGGGGAAGGATAACCAACTTCAGATCTATAAAAACTAGGCATGTTTGAGGCCATGGAGGACAGTCAGAGCAGAGTTATGCTGAAGCAAATCCAAGTCAAAGTCATTTTTATGCATGGAAGTTGTTGAGGAGGAGACCTTTGTGGGCCATTTCTGGGAGCTACACTGAGTATTTTTCAGTGCCGTCACTTGTGTTGGATTTCTGAGGTCGATAAAAACACAATGAGACCAGTATGAGATCCATTTGATGTACTTTTTTTGTACTTTTAAAGCACTGAATAATTAATAAAGAAGCCTCCCCCACTGAGACAAAGGCCCAGAGACATAGGCAACCTTGTCGAACCCCGTTATCACTTCTCTTGTTATGGTTTGTTGTTCTTCATGCTTATGTTCATATCTGTATATTGTTGTATGGCTTCTATGTTTCTTCATTAAATTCATCCTCTTTGGTTCAACTTCATAAACGGTTAATTAACACATGCAATTAATAACTCAACCACAGTCATTAAAAGATCTTTTCAGATCACTTAGTGACTTGTAGATGATTGTGTGATGACTTGGAGATCTAGAGGGGGTCATTGGTTGAGGTTTGCAAAAGTATTAGCTCGGATGTGCCAAGGCATAGAAGTTCTTTGGGGTGACTTGTTCTACTTAGAGCACTTTGGATAGTTCATTGGGACGTTTGAGGAGTGTGGATGCATTGGCCACATTGATCGCATATGTTGAGTTTTGGAGGGGTGATTCGATGGAAGGAGGCGATTTGAGGAATTTCCTTGGTCAAGAGGATTTGGCAGATGGGTAGATTGCAGTGCGAAGAGATTACTTGGGCATGGGTGTTTCTCTTTATTTCAGAAGCATGGTTGAGGGTGAAGCCTAACCATTTCAAGGCATGGATAGGTAGATGTAGCAACATGGCCAGTTGGTGAAGTAATGGGGCAAAGGTATTCTAAACATGCAGTTCTTGAAGTGGATGGGGCGTTTTATATCTGAAGACGTAGATGAAGAAGATGGGGAGAATTCAACCAAGGAAGCCAGACTTGTGGACTTGATCGCAGTTTGAGTCGCAACGGTGGGGTTGGTTGGACGTGCAATGCACAGTGATCTCCTTGACTCTTCGTAGACTTGGATGTGGAACAAACTGTGTGACTTGCAATAGATTGACTAACTTCACCTTGAGGTGGGCAGTGGAGTCAAGTTTTCATGGAAGACCTTTTTTTGGGATGAATTCACAATGCAACAAGGTGAGAGGTGACTTTTGCCTTGGTCTGGGGTTGTTGTGCGAATGGGATGAATTACGGAAGGAAGTGACCAAGCTTTGGGAATGTTGTGCATTCTAAAGGAATGAGCATGATATTTCAAAACTTGGAGAGTTAGTGCACGAGAGCATGACTAAGAGGTCAAAGTACGGACGCGTCGGTAGGTTTGAAGTGCAACACTTTGACATTACAGAGGATCTCCTTAATGAAGATTGGATGATTGCAGCAGTAGTGAGGAAAGGGTGGATACTTGCCTTAGTCTTTGGAGTTGGATGGAGTAACAAAGATGCGAAAATAAAAGATGAATTTTGGGCATGGAAATGCACATTCAAGAACTGGACGCGACAGTTGGACTAGCTACCCAACCAATGCAGGACTTGAGGCATGCAATGTGTAGAGACATGGCCGAGTTAGTTGAAGTATAGGCGCAACAGTAAATTCACAAGAGTTCAACACTTAGACATTTTTGAATTTTTGATTAAGGTTGCAGCAACGACAACAACACCATAATAGAGTGTGATCATATCAATAGGACAGTGGTAGCTTGGGCATTGTAAACAAAGTTGGGGAGGAGACATCCTTCCAATGTAGTGGATAGATTGGTCGCATACAACTTTGGGCAGAGAGCAGCATGGTGGTTGCACGAGGTTACAAGTGATTGTACTATGATTTGGGAATTTGGGTTTTCCAACTCATAGGGAAACTTGCGGTTCCCACTTTGCAGGGATTTCTACTTGAAAAAAAATTTGGGTTTCCAGTTGGCATGAAACTTGGTGTTTCCAACATACTTAATTGTGAATGGGGGCATGAGTTCAAGTAGAGACTTGGAGAAAACACATTTTATGTGTTTTGTCGAGAAGACAATGAATTTTCGTGGGGGAGTATGTAAGGATTTCGGTGAGGAGGGTGCACATCACCTCCTCCCGGTCGACTTGTATGAAATAAAGTTAAGGAAGTTGGGGTTGTTGAGGTGACTCGAATGGATGAGCGCACCTGCAGTTGGGTAGGATGTGTGATGAGACGGCTAAGTTGGGCTCACCATAATGAAGGCGTACTTGGCTAGGTGACTAAGGAGGTAGACCAAGACTTATATGGATGGGCGCCCCACACTTGGGGATCGCGATGGGCAAGTTCGGTGCCTTAAGGCACATGTCACCCTAGATCACAACCAATGGGCGCACTCATTGTGTGGATGTCTTGGGCACGCCACCTTTGGGCGCCTTGTGTGGATGACTTGAGGTGAGGTCGAATCATGCGACAAGAAATGTGGGGTCATGATAAAACCAACCGACACGATGATGGGCACATCACATCGAAGTGTTTTGCACGACAGAGTGACTTGGTGAGACAACTCAACCTTACCCAAGGGACGCGGTGGTTCGGAACAAAGTGACACAACGGTTCAGTGAGGCGAGTCACATATATATGGTGTGAGATGGGATGAACCAAATCATCACACAACACTTGGGAAAGATCCACACCAAGGAATCTGAGGCAAATTCGGGTAGAGAGGGCTAAGCTTGTTGATATTATGGTAGTTGCGGGAGGTATTTACCTCCACGTGTAAACTTGATGAGAATAGGATATTTCGAGAAGCAAGAAGAAAACCTAATTAATTGGTTAATAACCCTAGAAGACAAGTCGGCTCAAGAGAATGACTTATATTAGGTTATTAGCCTCCAAGAGAAGAAGTCAACTAAAGGAAATATTATATACTAAAGAATTAGTACCCAGAATGAGAAGTTGGCCCAGGCAGTCTACCAGAATTAGTATAAATACAAGAGGCCAGTCTTCATTCTAGCCAGTATTCTTAGAACTGCAAAAGCAACACTTGTGTGCACTGCAGTTAGCCAGTTTGTGCGCAAGTTTGGAGGAGAGTTGTTGTTGTCACTGCTCCAGCTAGTAGATTTCGGTTTTGGCTTGGACTCTCTCTTGGTTATGATTTGGACTCTCTGATAAGCTCTTGTTACTCTTGCTTGGTGCGCTATCCTTGGAGAAAGGTGTGCCACCTTTGTTTGGCTATCCAACCTAGGGTTTGCTTCCAGAATGATTCTATGTCAAGGTTAAGGTGCTCGGGGGTGGCTTCGGCCTATGGTTGGGTGACGATATTACTATATTGTCTATGGTTAAACAAGAACATCCATTACTTTCTAGCAAATCTCCCCCAAGTATCCAATTTGCTCCACATGGGAGGAGTTGCGCTACCTTATGGAGGTTTTGTGGATAGAGTTGGGGTGAGTCTATTGAGGTGAGTTTGGCAGGTAGAGTGACTATTGATTTGGACAGTGTGTACAATGGGGAGGAGTCTTGCAATGAGGATGTGAGACACACTCGGTCGCGACAGTATGAGGAGGATGTTAGACAATAGGGAGGCAAGTCAGGCGACTTGGAAAAACTTGTGCCTAATGTATGAGCCAAGTGCTCTCTTCTTGTATCAATGCATTGTATTGTACATTATTGTAACATCTTGTATAATAAGAGATTGTATAGGTGTTAGGAACGTCTAGTTTTAACCAACCATATTTGTGTATGTTTCTCATGTGTATGTATGTTGCTTGTTCTTGGTTCTTGTATTTGGCTAAGTATAGAACTTGATAACTGTATATGTTAAAGAACGCAAGTGTTTGTAATGAAGTGTGCACGATTGGGTGGGCGCCTTGGTGACAAGGAGTTAAGTGTTGAGGTTTGACTCATCAAGTAGCTCAAGGTGTAGTTATGGGAAAACCTTGAATGAAGAGGCATAGTCTAGGTGAAGTACTCTCAGTTTGGTTTAGTTGTCGAGTTAGAAAAGTCGTCGTGCTACACAAACCTCAGATGTTGAGCGGCTTCGGTGTGCAAAATTGTTTTGTATTCCCGGGTAGACTGTAGGGGCATGATAGATTTTATTTTATATAAATCGTTACTTTAAAGAAAATACCATAAATGTTGTTATTTTTATATATGAAATCTATACAAATATGTTTTTTTAACAATTCTAATTTTTAAAATGCTTTATTTGACATATAAAAAAAATTCTATAATGTAAATATTTTTCGTTATAAAGAGGTGTGTGCGCGTACACACACACATAATTAGTATTATTTAGCTATATTTATCAATTATGCATTTAAATAAAGAAAAAGAAAAATGTTAAAAAATAATATTTCATTTTTTTATTTAAAATGTATGGTATCTAAATGTATTGAAATATATAATTAGATGAAAATCATAGCTTTAAAAAAATAAATGGTTTTTTTTTTCTAAAAAGAAAAAAAAAATGCAATTTCCATTCCAAATAGAATGGAAAATCACATTTTTGAGGTGCTCAAAGCATGATTACAAAACTTTGATAGGTAATAAAGTCTTTCCATGCCTCATATCGAAAAAAGACCTATCACATAATATATATCCTTCTAAAAGACATAAATCACTAAGATAACCCAAGATAGTGTCTTATAAAGGTTTATGCCCAATATCCTAGGCAATATACAACAAACCCCCTCTCCCTTCGCTCATGCCCTCGCCCTCTAGGAAAAGAAGAAGAAGATATGTAACAATTTTGCATAACATGACCATACTATATAAAAAATATGAACAATAATTAAAATTGTGACCAAACCTCTTGACTTGACACAAACATGACTCCATTTAAATATTCCTCCAAAATTATAATCACAACTTCAAACTATTGATTGTCTTTTGATAGACCATCTACACCTATATTTAGTTACTTGAATACATTAATCTAAGATAGATTTTCAAATAGTGAATATACCTCTTCTAATTGATCAACCAAGAGTTTCAAAAGGACATTTTGTATATGTAATTCTCCTTTCATCCAATTAATGTCTAAGAATGAATGTCCAAAGACTTACAACTAAGAAACCCTTTTTTCTAAAGCCATATTTAGTAAGCATCTCAAAGCCATCAACTTAGCTAAATTGTTTGTACCAAGACCTAGTCTCGCCTTAAATTTAAGAAAATGATTGTTAAAGATAAAAAAAAATGCCCTTGTCACTACAAAAATAAGGTGAGCCTTATTTGACACCATCAAAAAATTCCTAGGCATAGGATTTGTCAATCAACAATTCCCCTATTTTCTTTGGAGGCATTTCTTTAATCTCCATCCTGCGTCCTTGGAATAAAGAATAAACTTGTGAGTACACCTAGAGAGTTGGAAGTTGCCTATCATCAAATAACATCACATTATGAGACAACAAAATACCTCGAGAGACAAGACATGGGGGGGTTCTAAATGCCTTTAGAGATTTTATTTTCCACACCTTTGACCACCACCATACCTTGTCTTGTGCCTCAGTTGTGATCATAATTGTATACCCTAATCTAATAGTATACATTACCTATATATATGTTTTTAAATCGTTATAAGGAATCTAACTTCTCCTTGGTAATCAACAATTCCCCTATTTACTTTGGAGACATTTATTTAATCTCCATCCTATATCCTTGGAATAAAGTATAAACATGCGAGTACACACCTAGAGAGTTGGAGTTGCCTATCATCAAATAACATCACATTAGGAGACAACAAAATACCCCAAGAGACTAGGCATGGGAGGGTTCTAAATGCCTTTGGAGATTTTATTTTCCACACCTTTGACCACCACCATACCTTATCTTGTGCCTCAGTTGTGAGCATAACCTTATACCCTAATCCAATAGTATACATACCTATAGATATATTTTTAACTCATTCTAAGCTATCCAGCTCATCCTTCAAGCTAACATGCCTCATATTTAATTCCATCTTCTATCCATTCTCCTTTTATACCCACGAACTATGTTGATCTCCACCCCTATTTCCATATTATAATAGTGGTAAGCTACTCCAATCGATTTAAGGAATAAATGCCTTGATATTGAAGATGTGATGTTAATTGTGAACTTAAAAAAATGCTTAACCACATCCCAGAATATATCTACTCCTACTCTCACCTTGCTCCCCATTGCCAAACTTATAGACCAAGTTGTACCGTATTATAAGGAAGCCAAAAGAAAATATTTCCATTGATTTGAAACTTTTTTTATGCTCTTTCTAATAGTTTGAGTTTTGTCCAAGAAATAAGTAGGCATATTGTACTTGTTCTTAATCACCTTTTTCCACAAACTCTTTATAGATAAAATATTCCAAAGGCTTTTAATAGCTAAAGGTTTACCAAATAGGTTTATGTGCTTTAATCCCCATCCTATGTTATCTTTAGGTTTAACAATATTTTTCCACGTCCTAGCCAAATGGATCCCTTTACTTACACTTTTTCCTCCCCATAAGAAATTAAAACAAGCTTTCCTAAACCTCTCTAAAATATTTCTTTTTGGAATATAATGAGAGTACACTACAATGGATTCCAATGGAAACTTAACAAGGGTTAATATTCCACCTCTTGAATGCCACATATTACACCAATGAAGAATCTTTCTTTCTATCCATTCCAATAACCACCCCCAATATCTTTTTCCATAACCATTGCTCTTGAGAATAAAGCCAAAATATTTAAACATGTCAAAAGATCTAAAAGGAAAGAAAGTGCTCAACATGTGCTCCACTTCCTCTCTGTTCAATCCTAAATATTGAGGCATTAAATCTATATTGTTATATTAGTGTTGTCATTATTGATTGATTAAGCCTTTTAATTTTAATTATATATTTTGTCAATTATATATACCAAGGAGATCTAGTTGTAGAGATCATCTCCTCTTTGTATTTTTCATATTGTAAATGGAGGTTGTTGTCTTGAAGAGGCTTCTTATTCTTTCATTCTCAAGGTGTTGAGTTACTTCTTCTTTTTATTTTTATACAATATGGGTATTTGGTGCCTAACATTGGGTATTAGAGAATATTGTCCTTGGTTGGGCTCCTTAAAATGAGTCATCTTATCATTTTCGCCATAATTTTTTTGGGGAGAATTTTCAAGGTATAGAGAGGACATATTGAAGCACATTTTATCAAAATTTTAGATTCTAGTTTTTATAGTTTTCAAGTTACAAGATATGGAAGCTCGGGTTTTTTATGAGTCCTCAAATTAGTTTCAAACATGTGTTCTTGGTAAAACAGTGATATTTAAAGCTAGTGAAATCCAAATTAAGTTCCACCAATGAAATTAGAAAAAACATGCCCCATAATGTCTTAGATAAAAATTCATAATCGTATCTATAAAAATTGAGCTTTTGGCAGACCCTACAAGTTTGTTCTTCTGAAAGGTGTCCAAATCAATTTGAGGAAAGTTGTCATAAATTTTTGGCATATTAGAATTTAGAGGAACTTGTGGCATTGTAGAGAAGATACACTAGGATATTATAGGCTAAAATTTCGTACTCAAAAGTATAAAAACTTGGATTTATATCATGTGCAAGGTTAACATGTAGGACAATCTCCAAATTGAGGGTTTAAAAAGGTATGTTAACTTGAAACTTGCATAAATTTCGATTGGAAGATCTATTTGAAGTGATTCAAAAGGTAAAGTAGAGAGAAAATATACGAGAAATATAGGTAAATGTTATTTGTGGATCACACGGCAAGAGGTGGTTGAAAAAATTCTACACCTGCTAAACCTCCAAAGAGTTATTCCATGACTCCCAAAGAAATTTGTGAATACCTAGGGAACTAGTTATCCCAATTAAGAAACCAATTTAATGATATGGGTAATAATGTATTGAAAAGGTTGATTTAACACATTCAAAATAAATACTTCAAAGGGAAATGGAAGAGTCGATGGATCAAAAGATGGAACGATCACAAATTTCCATGGAAGCCATTCACTTACATACTCTAGATGAGAGGCTCTCTAAAAGTGATAATATGACCCTAGGAAATCATGAAAATAAGGAAAAAAAAATCTTGAATCCTAGTCACATATTGAGAAAATTCTAACACAATTGGAGAACACAAAGATTGAGTCACATAATCATGATCATTCATCACTCCAAGATCTGAATCATCAAGGGTTCAACTTGGGACCAAGGACTTATTTAATTATGAAGATTAATATGAGGAAGCTTGATGGTAAAGATACTATAACATGGATATTCTAGATGGAGCAATTCTTTGATCAAGTTAGAGTTTTTGACTAGTCCTAAGACTATTATCAAATAGGTGTTCTAAGTAAAATAATCATATTTGATTGTAAAAAGATCCAAATTGAGTGCTTCACCTTGCATAAGGTTTGTGCATAGCGAGGCCCATCCTCTCTGCTTAAAAATCCTTATAGAATACTTTTCAATAGAGCTTAAGCAGCAATCACGAATCTTCACCACTACTTTCATTGGAAAGAGGATGGACCAAAGTGTTCTAGGTCCAAATTTTAGAAGCATATCAGGAAAAATAAAAATTGGACACATGGCATGTCATACAAGTTCACTCTCCCGAAAGGACAAAAAACAATAAGTTTTGAGAAAGTTACCATAACTTTCTCTTGACACTTCAGAATTTGGTTAAACCTATGGCATTGTAGAGAAGACATATAGAGATACTACAGCACAAAATTCCACATTCGTAGGTGCCAAAATTTTAGATTTTGCTTAGGTGGAAGGCCAATCATCAAGAGAGTCTCAAAATTAGAATTTTAAAATATATAACTTACAATTAACATAAATTTAATTAGAAGATCTGTTTGGGGTGATTCAAAAAGTGTGGTAAAAGTAAAATATAAAAGAACTATAGATAGATATTATTTTTATCCCACATGGAAAATGGTGATGCAAAAAATTCTACACCAATCAAACCTTTAGAGAGATCAACCATGACTCATGAAGAAAGTGAAGACATACATAACCAACTATCCAATTTGGAGAACCAACTTAAGGAATTGAGTGATAGGTCAGTGACAAGTGTTGATTTGGTAATTACACAAAGAAAAATAGAAATAAATATGGAAGATATGGATCAGAAGATGGAAAAGATGGATCAAAAGGTGGAACAGATGGAATAGAAGATGGTGGTCAGGATAGCCCCGAGGGTTAGCTTGATTAGACTAAATCCAAACGTGATTTTTCATGCTTGTTGTTGGTCACAAATTCAATTTGTTTGATTCCCCCAATGTGAGGCCTCATAATCAGGGTCGATGGTTTACCCCATTTACCATCCACGAAATGTGGGGAAGTACTCAAAGGGTTTCCCATGCTTTACATGGGAAAAAAATAATATGGTGGCCAAGATAATATAGACCCTATATGAGAGGCTCCCTAAAAGTGATAATGTGACCAGGGAAACTCATGACAATAAAGGTAATATTCACAATAAACAACCTTCCATTAATAAGCATATGCTAGGAGTATTTAACTCTAATATTGGAGCTAATCATAGATAGGTTTCTACTTTACGAAGGTTGAATTAAGGAAGTTTGATGGAATAGATGTCTTTACATAGGTGAACCAAATTGCACAATACTTATGATACTATGGGAAATAAGCAAAGGATTTCCTTGGAAATTTTGTACTTTGAGATAAAACCTATCAATGGGTAGTTAAAAGGAACCCTCTTATCATTATACTTGGGGTTTATTTACAAGAGGCTTAGAACCACAATATGGAAAAGTTTGGGAACAATACTACTTTAGTCAGTTGACAAGAATCAAGCACTTAGGTGATGTTGAAGATTGTAGTTCAAAATTTTAGATATCGGCCACAAAGGTGGATAACATAAGTGATGATCATTTGTTGGAAGCTTACATAGGTGGATTAAAAGAAGACATTATACATGAGATTTGCTTAAAACATGTTGAAAATGTTATGGAAGCTATGCAATATACTACTCATATTCAAGCCAAGAATGGGGCTACGCACAAGTATACCACTAGAAAATATGTAGGAAATAGAGATCGATTTGTGCCACATAGGGAAACCCTACGTCAACCTACTTGAATATCACAGAAGGAAATGGATGAAATAATAGCAAAAGGATTATGTTTTGGTTGTAACAGAAAATTGTCAAATTGCATTAATGTTAAGAAACAAAATTGTTCACTTTGAAAAATAATGATGAGGAGGAAATAAAGGCATCTACACAAATGGGTGAGGAAGAACTTGTGAACTTAAAAGAGTAGGAAAAAGATGTCGAAATTTTGCACAACATGGATCCAAACAAGTGTGAAATATTCGTTCATACATTGGCATGTTTGTCCGCACCTCAAACCCTTAAGATTATTGGATAAATTAAGAAGCAAAAGATCATAGTGCTTAATTATTCATGTAGTACCAATATCTTCATTGATGAGACTCTTTTCAAGTTTGGACAAGAAGAAATCAGGGTTAGGGTTTTAATGTAGGGTCGACGAGATGGATGAGGAGGTTGTTGACTATATGGATAACCCACTAGAAGACTAAGAAATATAGTCTATTATAGTGGATTCACACTGAAGCTTTGATCCCCCTCCACTGCAACCAACACCATCTGAAACTAGCCTATTGAAAGAAGATGTCATTGTTGACTTGGGAGAATTGTGGTGGGAATTTTCTGACAACTAAAATTCTAAGGTGAAATTGTCATATGAAAATACAATAGAACCTGTCACATCCAAAATTTTATGCCATCAATTCAACTCGGAGAAGAATATAGGAAAGCACGAATGGGAGGATCTAGAGGATCAAGGATTTTTCTCCCTAAGCTCACACTCAAATCTCCTAGTACACCGGCCTCGAGGGAAATCATCACCTCATTTAATCACCTCTGATGAAGTTCCTTTAGACCTGTTACCAAGTATTATGAGCTCTATGACTCTTGATGGTTCATATGAAGAGGGAGGTTTGGAAACTCGGGGCTTCATTGGAGTTATGTTTTTTGGTGAACTAATGAATGGTTCTCTCCCTTGTGAACCATTGGCCTCTCACCAGAAGGAACTAGGATTGGGAGTCTTGGGGAATCAATAGGGGGATGCATCAATGGGGGTATGTTTTGTTCCAAAGGTAATCTGTTACAATCCTTTACTTCTTCTTTTGATGTGTGGCTTATTGATTCTGGATCATATTATCATATGGCTAACGATAAATCCATTTTTCTTCTCTTAACGAATGTAACACTGAGCAAATATTTTTTGGTGATGATATATCTCTTAGTGTTGTAGGGTTTGGAACAATTCAAGTAGATAATGGTGATTTAATGATGTATTACATGTTCCAAGTCTTTCCTGCAACCTTCTATCAGTGTATCAGATCACTCATTTAGGAGAAGGTAAAATCATAAAGTTTTCCCCTCACCAAGTTGTAATCAAGGATTTAAAAGATCCTAAGAATGTCCTAGTAATTGCAATTGTTGATGATATTACCGAGTTGTACATATTTGATTACATTGGGTAATCATATTTTCCATCAATTTTTATTGCTCGCAACAATGACTTGAGCAAACTTTGGCATGACAGATTTGGTCATCTAAACTATCACTCATTGCAGCAGCTGTGTAATTAAAAGATGGTGACTGGTCTTCCTCTTGTTTCTTGCAGAGATGGTATATGTGTCGGTTGTGTTCTCAACAAACATCATCGGGACAATTTTGATAAACATGCCTTGGCCCCTTTGCAGCTTGTTTCACAATTATTTGTGTGGTCCTCTTTCTTCTCCTTCTTTCTTTGGGTGCAAGTACTTCTTAACTTTCATTGATGACTTCTCCAAATGCACTTGGGTTTACTTCTTAAAACTTAATAGTGAAATTTTTTGCATGATTTTGTCCTACAAGGCCCTTGCAGAAAAATAATCTAGACATCAACTTCAGAAGTTAAGAATAAATAATGGAGGCGAAAATGTGAACAACAAATTTACAAGTTACTACACTGCACAAGGCATTCAAATGCAACATATTGTTCCATATACACCACAACAAATTGGTGTTACTGAGAGAGAAAATTACATGTTAAAATAAATGGTTAATTATATGATTCAATCTAGGGGATCAAGTCTTCATTATTGGGTGGAAGTCATCAACTGTGCAAATTACATAGTAAATCATAGTCCCACATAGGCTTTAAAAATTATTACACTGAAAGAAGCATGGACTAAAATTAAGCCAGATGTAATCCACTTTCATGTATTTGGTAGTGTAGCATGGGCTCACATTCCTGATGAGAAAAGGAAAGCATTACAACCTAAAAGTGAGAAGTGTATTTTTGTTGGATATTCTGAAGATGTTAAAGGTTACTATAGTGTCCCTAATCCA
>SNQJ01S0011399.1:85187-128481 GCA_010110895.2 Picea sitchensis
CCAACCATATTTGTGTATGTTTCTCATGTGTATGTATGTTGCTTGTTCTTGGTTCTTGTATTTGGCTAAGTATAGAACTTGATAACTGTATATGTTAAAGAACGCAAGTGTTTGTAATGAAGTGTGCACGATTGGGTGGGCGCCTTGGTGACAAGGAGTTAAGTGTTGAGGTTTGACTCATCAAGTAGCTCAAGGTGTAGTTATGGGAAAACCTTGAATGAAGAGGCATAGTCTAGGTGAAGTACTCTCAGTTTGGTTTAGTTGTCGAGTTAGAAAAGTCGTCGTGCTACACAAACCTCAGATGTTGAGCGGCTTCGGTGTGCAAAATTGTTTTGTATTCCCGGGTAGACTGTAGGGGCATGATAGATTTTATTTTATATAAATCGTTACTTTAAAGAAAATACCATAAATGTTGTTATTTTTATATATGAAATCTATACAAATATGTTTTTTTAACAATTCTAATTTTTAAAATGCTTTATTTGACATATAAAAAAAATTCTATAATGTAAATATTTTTCGTTATAAAGAGGTGTGTGCGCGTACACACACACATAATTAGTATTATTTAGCTATATTTATCAATTATGCATTTAAATAAAGAAAAAGAAAAATGTTAAAAAATAATATTTCATTTTTTTATTTAAAATGTATGGTATCTAAATGTATTGAAATATATAATTAGATGAAAATCATAGCTTTAAAAAAATAAATGGTTTTTTTTTTCTAAAAAGAAAAAAAAAATGCAATTTCCATTCCAAATAGAATGGAAAATCACATTTTTGAGGTGCTCAAAGCATGATTACAAAACTTTGATAGGTAATAAAGTCTTTCCATGCCTCATATCGAAAAAAGACCTATCACATAATATATATCCTTCTAAAAGACATAAATCACTAAGATAACCCAAGATAGTGTCTTATAAAGGTTTATGCCCAATATCCTAGGCAATATACAACAAACCCCCTCTCCCTTCGCTCATGCCCTCGCCCTCTAGGAAAAGAAGAAGAAGATATGTAACAATTTTGCATAACATGACCATACTATATAAAAAATATGAACAATAATTAAAATTGTGACCAAACCTCTTGACTTGACACAAACATGACTCCATTTAAATATTCCTCCAAAATTATAATCACAACTTCAAACTATTGATTGTCTTTTGATAGACCATCTACACCTATATTTAGTTACTTGAATACATTAATCTAAGATAGATTTTCAAATAGTGAATATACCTCTTCTAATTGATCAACCAAGAGTTTCAAAAGGACATTTTGTATATGTAATTCTCCTTTCATCCAATTAATGTCTAAGAATGAATGTCCAAAGACTTACAACTAAGAAACCCTTTTTTCTAAAGCCATATTTAGTAAGCATCTCAAAGCCATCAACTTAGCTAAATTGTTTGTACCAAGACCTAGTCTCGCCTTAAATTTAAGAAAATGATTGTTAAAGATAAAAAAAAATGCCCTTGTCACTACAAAAATAAGGTGAGCCTTATTTGACACCATCAAAAAATTCCTAGGCATAGGATTTGTCAATCAACAATTCCCCTATTTTCTTTGGAGGCATTTCTTTAATCTCCATCCTGCGTCCTTGGAATAAAGAATAAACTTGTGAGTACACCTAGAGAGTTGGAAGTTGCCTATCATCAAATAACATCACATTATGAGACAACAAAATACCTCGAGAGACAAGACATGGGGGGGTTCTAAATGCCTTTAGAGATTTTATTTTCCACACCTTTGACCACCACCATACCTTGTCTTGTGCCTCAGTTGTGATCATAATTGTATACCCTAATCTAATAGTATACATTACCTATATATATGTTTTTAAATCGTTATAAGGAATCTAACTTCTCCTTGGTAATCAACAATTCCCCTATTTACTTTGGAGACATTTATTTAATCTCCATCCTATATCCTTGGAATAAAGTATAAACATGCGAGTACACACCTAGAGAGTTGGAGTTGCCTATCATCAAATAACATCACATTAGGAGACAACAAAATACCCCAAGAGACTAGGCATGGGAGGGTTCTAAATGCCTTTGGAGATTTTATTTTCCACACCTTTGACCACCACCATACCTTATCTTGTGCCTCAGTTGTGAGCATAACCTTATACCCTAATCCAATAGTATACATACCTATAGATATATTTTTAACTCATTCTAAGCTATCCAGCTCATCCTTCAAGCTAACATGCCTCATATTTAATTCCATCTTCTATCCATTCTCCTTTTATACCCACGAACTATGTTGATCTCCACCCCTATTTCCATATTATAATAGTGGTAAGCTACTCCAATCGATTTAAGGAATAAATGCCTTGATATTGAAGATGTGATGTTAATTGTGAACTTAAAAAAATGCTTAACCACATCCCAGAATATATCTACTCCTACTCTCACCTTGCTCCCCATTGCCAAACTTATAGACCAAGTTGTACCGTATTATAAGGAAGCCAAAAGAAAATATTTCCATTGATTTGAAACTTTTTTTATGCTCTTTCTAATAGTTTGAGTTTTGTCCAAGAAATAAGTAGGCATATTGTACTTGTTCTTAATCACCTTTTTCCACAAACTCTTTATAGATAAAATATTCCAAAGGCTTTTAATAGCTAAAGGTTTACCAAATAGGTTTATGTGCTTTAATCCCCATCCTATGTTATCTTTAGGTTTAACAATATTTTTCCACGTCCTAGCCAAATGGATCCCTTTACTTACACTTTTTCCTCCCCATAAGAAATTAAAACAAGCTTTCCTAAACCTCTCTAAAATATTTCTTTTTGGAATATAATGAGAGTACACTACAATGGATTCCAATGGAAACTTAACAAGGGTTAATATTCCACCTCTTGAATGCCACATATTACACCAATGAAGAATCTTTCTTTCTATCCATTCCAATAACCACCCCCAATATCTTTTTCCATAACCATTGCTCTTGAGAATAAAGCCAAAATATTTAAACATGTCAAAAGATCTAAAAGGAAAGAAAGTGCTCAACATGTGCTCCACTTCCTCTCTGTTCAATCCTAAATATTGAGGCATTAAATCTATATTGTTATATTAGTGTTGTCATTATTGATTGATTAAGCCTTTTAATTTTAATTATATATTTTGTCAATTATATATACCAAGGAGATCTAGTTGTAGAGATCATCTCCTCTTTGTATTTTTCATATTGTAAATGGAGGTTGTTGTCTTGAAGAGGCTTCTTATTCTTTCATTCTCAAGGTGTTGAGTTACTTCTTCTTTTTATTTTTATACAATATGGGTATTTGGTGCCTAACATTGGGTATTAGAGAATATTGTCCTTGGTTGGGCTCCTTAAAATGAGTCATCTTATCATTTTCGCCATAATTTTTTTGGGGAGAATTTTCAAGGTATAGAGAGGACATATTGAAGCACATTTTATCAAAATTTTAGATTCTAGTTTTTATAGTTTTCAAGTTACAAGATATGGAAGCTCGGGTTTTTTATGAGTCCTCAAATTAGTTTCAAACATGTGTTCTTGGTAAAACAGTGATATTTAAAGCTAGTGAAATCCAAATTAAGTTCCACCAATGAAATTAGAAAAAACATGCCCCATAATGTCTTAGATAAAAATTCATAATCGTATCTATAAAAATTGAGCTTTTGGCAGACCCTACAAGTTTGTTCTTCTGAAAGGTGTCCAAATCAATTTGAGGAAAGTTGTCATAAATTTTTGGCATATTAGAATTTAGAGGAACTTGTGGCATTGTAGAGAAGATACACTAGGATATTATAGGCTAAAATTTCGTACTCAAAAGTATAAAAACTTGGATTTATATCATGTGCAAGGTTAACATGTAGGACAATCTCCAAATTGAGGGTTTAAAAAGGTATGTTAACTTGAAACTTGCATAAATTTCGATTGGAAGATCTATTTGAAGTGATTCAAAAGGTAAAGTAGAGAGAAAATATACGAGAAATATAGGTAAATGTTATTTGTGGATCACACGGCAAGAGGTGGTTGAAAAAATTCTACACCTGCTAAACCTCCAAAGAGTTATTCCATGACTCCCAAAGAAATTTGTGAATACCTAGGGAACTAGTTATCCCAATTAAGAAACCAATTTAATGATATGGGTAATAATGTATTGAAAAGGTTGATTTAACACATTCAAAATAAATACTTCAAAGGGAAATGGAAGAGTCGATGGATCAAAAGATGGAACGATCACAAATTTCCATGGAAGCCATTCACTTACATACTCTAGATGAGAGGCTCTCTAAAAGTGATAATATGACCCTAGGAAATCATGAAAATAAGGAAAAAAAAATCTTGAATCCTAGTCACATATTGAGAAAATTCTAACACAATTGGAGAACACAAAGATTGAGTCACATAATCATGATCATTCATCACTCCAAGATCTGAATCATCAAGGGTTCAACTTGGGACCAAGGACTTATTTAATTATGAAGATTAATATGAGGAAGCTTGATGGTAAAGATACTATAACATGGATATTCTAGATGGAGCAATTCTTTGATCAAGTTAGAGTTTTTGACTAGTCCTAAGACTATTATCAAATAGGTGTTCTAAGTAAAATAATCATATTTGATTGTAAAAAGATCCAAATTGAGTGCTTCACCTTGCATAAGGTTTGTGCATAGCGAGGCCCATCCTCTCTGCTTAAAAATCCTTATAGAATACTTTTCAATAGAGCTTAAGCAGCAATCACGAATCTTCACCACTACTTTCATTGGAAAGAGGATGGACCAAAGTGTTCTAGGTCCAAATTTTAGAAGCATATCAGGAAAAATAAAAATTGGACACATGGCATGTCATACAAGTTCACTCTCCCGAAAGGACAAAAAACAATAAGTTTTGAGAAAGTTACCATAACTTTCTCTTGACACTTCAGAATTTGGTTAAACCTATGGCATTGTAGAGAAGACATATAGAGATACTACAGCACAAAATTCCACATTCGTAGGTGCCAAAATTTTAGATTTTGCTTAGGTGGAAGGCCAATCATCAAGAGAGTCTCAAAATTAGAATTTTAAAATATATAACTTACAATTAACATAAATTTAATTAGAAGATCTGTTTGGGGTGATTCAAAAAGTGTGGTAAAAGTAAAATATAAAAGAACTATAGATAGATATTATTTTTATCCCACATGGAAAATGGTGATGCAAAAAATTCTACACCAATCAAACCTTTAGAGAGATCAACCATGACTCATGAAGAAAGTGAAGACATACATAACCAACTATCCAATTTGGAGAACCAACTTAAGGAATTGAGTGATAGGTCAGTGACAAGTGTTGATTTGGTAATTACACAAAGAAAAATAGAAATAAATATGGAAGATATGGATCAGAAGATGGAAAAGATGGATCAAAAGGTGGAACAGATGGAATAGAAGATGGTGGTCAGGATAGCCCCGAGGGTTAGCTTGATTAGACTAAATCCAAACGTGATTTTTCATGCTTGTTGTTGGTCACAAATTCAATTTGTTTGATTCCCCCAATGTGAGGCCTCATAATCAGGGTCGATGGTTTACCCCATTTACCATCCACGAAATGTGGGGAAGTACTCAAAGGGTTTCCCATGCTTTACATGGGAAAAAAATAATATGGTGGCCAAGATAATATAGACCCTATATGAGAGGCTCCCTAAAAGTGATAATGTGACCAGGGAAACTCATGACAATAAAGGTAATATTCACAATAAACAACCTTCCATTAATAAGCATATGCTAGGAGTATTTAACTCTAATATTGGAGCTAATCATAGATAGGTTTCTACTTTACGAAGGTTGAATTAAGGAAGTTTGATGGAATAGATGTCTTTACATAGGTGAACCAAATTGCACAATACTTATGATACTATGGGAAATAAGCAAAGGATTTCCTTGGAAATTTTGTACTTTGAGATAAAACCTATCAATGGGTAGTTAAAAGGAACCCTCTTATCATTATACTTGGGGTTTATTTACAAGAGGCTTAGAACCACAATATGGAAAAGTTTGGGAACAATACTACTTTAGTCAGTTGACAAGAATCAAGCACTTAGGTGATGTTGAAGATTGTAGTTCAAAATTTTAGATATCGGCCACAAAGGTGGATAACATAAGTGATGATCATTTGTTGGAAGCTTACATAGGTGGATTAAAAGAAGACATTATACATGAGATTTGCTTAAAACATGTTGAAAATGTTATGGAAGCTATGCAATATACTACTCATATTCAAGCCAAGAATGGGGCTACGCACAAGTATACCACTAGAAAATATGTAGGAAATAGAGATCGATTTGTGCCACATAGGGAAACCCTACGTCAACCTACTTGAATATCACAGAAGGAAATGGATGAAATAATAGCAAAAGGATTATGTTTTGGTTGTAACAGAAAATTGTCAAATTGCATTAATGTTAAGAAACAAAATTGTTCACTTTGAAAAATAATGATGAGGAGGAAATAAAGGCATCTACACAAATGGGTGAGGAAGAACTTGTGAACTTAAAAGAGTAGGAAAAAGATGTCGAAATTTTGCACAACATGGATCCAAACAAGTGTGAAATATTCGTTCATACATTGGCATGTTTGTCCGCACCTCAAACCCTTAAGATTATTGGATAAATTAAGAAGCAAAAGATCATAGTGCTTAATTATTCATGTAGTACCAATATCTTCATTGATGAGACTCTTTTCAAGTTTGGACAAGAAGAAATCAGGGTTAGGGTTTTAATGTAGGGTCGACGAGATGGATGAGGAGGTTGTTGACTATATGGATAACCCACTAGAAGACTAAGAAATATAGTCTATTATAGTGGATTCACACTGAAGCTTTGATCCCCCTCCACTGCAACCAACACCATCTGAAACTAGCCTATTGAAAGAAGATGTCATTGTTGACTTGGGAGAATTGTGGTGGGAATTTTCTGACAACTAAAATTCTAAGGTGAAATTGTCATATGAAAATACAATAGAACCTGTCACATCCAAAATTTTATGCCATCAATTCAACTCGGAGAAGAATATAGGAAAGCACGAATGGGAGGATCTAGAGGATCAAGGATTTTTCTCCCTAAGCTCACACTCAAATCTCCTAGTACACCGGCCTCGAGGGAAATCATCACCTCATTTAATCACCTCTGATGAAGTTCCTTTAGACCTGTTACCAAGTATTATGAGCTCTATGACTCTTGATGGTTCATATGAAGAGGGAGGTTTGGAAACTCGGGGCTTCATTGGAGTTATGTTTTTTGGTGAACTAATGAATGGTTCTCTCCCTTGTGAACCATTGGCCTCTCACCAGAAGGAACTAGGATTGGGAGTCTTGGGGAATCAATAGGGGGATGCATCAATGGGGGTATGTTTTGTTCCAAAGGTAATCTGTTACAATCCTTTACTTCTTCTTTTGATGTGTGGCTTATTGATTCTGGATCATATTATCATATGGCTAACGATAAATCCATTTTTCTTCTCTTAACGAATGTAACACTGAGCAAATATTTTTTGGTGATGATATATCTCTTAGTGTTGTAGGGTTTGGAACAATTCAAGTAGATAATGGTGATTTAATGATGTATTACATGTTCCAAGTCTTTCCTGCAACCTTCTATCAGTGTATCAGATCACTCATTTAGGAGAAGGTAAAATCATAAAGTTTTCCCCTCACCAAGTTGTAATCAAGGATTTAAAAGATCCTAAGAATGTCCTAGTAATTGCAATTGTTGATGATATTACCGAGTTGTACATATTTGATTACATTGGGTAATCATATTTTCCATCAATTTTTATTGCTCGCAACAATGACTTGAGCAAACTTTGGCATGACAGATTTGGTCATCTAAACTATCACTCATTGCAGCAGCTGTGTAATTAAAAGATGGTGACTGGTCTTCCTCTTGTTTCTTGCAGAGATGGTATATGTGTCGGTTGTGTTCTCAACAAACATCATCGGGACAATTTTGATAAACATGCCTTGGCCCCTTTGCAGCTTGTTTCACAATTATTTGTGTGGTCCTCTTTCTTCTCCTTCTTTCTTTGGGTGCAAGTACTTCTTAACTTTCATTGATGACTTCTCCAAATGCACTTGGGTTTACTTCTTAAAACTTAATAGTGAAATTTTTTGCATGATTTTGTCCTACAAGGCCCTTGCAGAAAAATAATCTAGACATCAACTTCAGAAGTTAAGAATAAATAATGGAGGCGAAAATGTGAACAACAAATTTACAAGTTACTACACTGCACAAGGCATTCAAATGCAACATATTGTTCCATATACACCACAACAAATTGGTGTTACTGAGAGAGAAAATTACATGTTAAAATAAATGGTTAATTATATGATTCAATCTAGGGGATCAAGTCTTCATTATTGGGTGGAAGTCATCAACTGTGCAAATTACATAGTAAATCATAGTCCCACATAGGCTTTAAAAATTATTACACTGAAAGAAGCATGGACTAAAATTAAGCCAGATGTAATCCACTTTCATGTATTTGGTAGTGTAGCATGGGCTCACATTCCTGATGAGAAAAGGAAAGCATTACAACCTAAAAGTGAGAAGTGTATTTTTGTTGGATATTCTGAAGATGTTAAAGGTTACTATAGTGTCCCTAATCCAGAACCCTTTGTAATTGTACAAAAAGGTTGGTGAGTCGATTGGTACCAAGTGTAAATGTAATGTACATTTAGGTTGGTGAGCCAAGGACATGTAGTTTTGGTGTTACACGCATCTGAGCAAGTGCACGAAGAATTGTTATAAAGACAAGGTGCCCACATTTTGAGTATTGTGCGCACCTCGGTAAGTGTGTGGTAATAACTTGGAAGTGTGCAATGTTGAGTTATGTGTGTGTGTGTGTGTGTGTGTTTTGAGGCCAGAGAGCCTTTGTGATTATGAGGCTAGTGATCTTGGATGCAAATACGCCAGTATGCCTATCCATGTAAATATAATCATGAATATTAATACAATATTGCATCGTTGCACGCTCACTGACTCAGACGAAAAGGAGTCTTTGTGATTATGAGGCTAGTGATCTTGGATGGAAATAGGTTAGTATGCCTATCCATGTAAATATAATCATGAATATTAATACAATATTGCATCGTTGCACACTCACTGACTCAGATGAAAAGAGATGGGAGCCCTACTCCACTGGAAAAAGGAAAAAGGGGGGTGAGTCGTATATCTTAGGAAATATTTTATAATATTTCCGGGAAAAGTGTAAATGTCAGATTTATTATTTTATCCTAAGTTCCCAAGGATAGGGAATGGGTCACCAAGTGGCTTAAAGATGATTTTGGATATGACAAGTGTCAAGTGGAAGGAATGCACTATACAGTGTTAGCCTTAGTGTATTTTGGGGCATGATTATTATTATTGTCTTATTATTCATGTGGCAAGCTCTCGTGAATAGAAGGGACTCAAAATATATGGAAAATCCAATTATTACCTTATCCACACAGAGAAGCTTGTAAGGAGTTGTGGGCTATAATCAGAGATATTGTCAAAGTGTCGGGTGGACAAACCGTGGGCAGTCTCTCTGGGTGAAAGACTGGTTGTTGAGAATTGGTTGTCACACTCGGTAGCATACTCTCTAGGTGAGAGTATGGTTGAGAATTGTTCCTTGGTGCATTGAGCATTAGTCACAAAGCTCGGAGACTTCTTGTCCGACCTGTTGTTGGTAACCCTAGGAAGGGAAGTGGGGCAGTCGAAGGACTATTGAGCAGAGAAGGGGCACACTTCCTTGGGTGTGACAGGTGTGTGGGGAATGAGGGTATGTGGGCTAGTTGTGGTAGTGGGCACTTAGGACTGGGAAATGTTGTTGAGTTTCATATCATAGCTTATCGCTAGGAACCCTTTTTCCATGGTGGAGTTGAGCCCAAGTTCGGGGGTGACATTGCTAAAAGATTATGAGCAACAAAGTCTATGGTTGGGAGGAGCATCTAAGTCAAGGCCGCAGTTGGTGACTTTCATTTAAGATAAGTGTTCCTTATGTACTTTCCTTAGTTGTTGCATACATTTTTGTCTACGTTTGACATGGCTTAAATTCTTGTATGTGTTGCATATAAGTATTTGCGGTTATTTTGCTAATTGTTGCATGCTCATGTAAGTATGTTGGTTTCGGCCTTTAATTCTAGTTGTGCATGAGTATGTCAGTTGATGGTAACCTTGACTATTAAGGTTAACCTTGTGTTTTGGTTATGAGTCATCAAGAAGAGGATTGAGTGGTCGGGTGCGTAAGATTGTAGCCTAGGTGCTTCAAAAGGCTGGTACTTGTGTGTGGAGTTAAGGAATTAGACCCCACGCACAGTATTAACAGAGGTGGCGCATGACACCAAGGTGGTTGTGTGCACAGTTGTACTGTGTGGTCAATATGTTGGTGCGCGCAGTAGTTTGATTTAATTTTGTTGCTTAAGGTTGTATTAAAAGGAATTGTTGCTTTCGTTGTTATTATATGGGTGGCACAACTCAAGATTGGGTTGAGCGCGTTACCTTAAAGTGATACTACGCAGACTTGTGTGAAGAGTAGAAATTGTGTAGTGAAGTTTCGGAGTAGTGTGGCCCAATAATACACTAGGTACGTTACATTTTGGTATCAAATCATGTGTAAGGTGGTAACAGGACTCAGTGGGAGACTGGGTAAGTTATAGTTACATTCTCCTATTGATGACGATAGTGAGGATGAAATGCACCTCCACCTGCTCACCTTCCTCCAGATGAGTCCATTGAACATGAACCTACACTAGCACCACCACTTCTCAAATGGGTCCATTCAACATGAAAAGCAACCAATGATATTTCCGATGATCCTTTAGATCAATGTCGGACACGTTCATAGTTCCAGCAAGCCTCTTCTTGTTTGGATCAAGTTTCAAAGACTTGTGATATAGACACATTTTCAAAAGCTTCTTGCCATCGAAATTGGGACACAACAAAGAATGAAGAATATCATTCCTTAATGGCGAACGATACTTGGGATATTGTACCTCTTTCAAAAGGAAGAAAATTTTTCAAATGTAAATGGGTGTATAGAACTAGGTATGCATCAAATGGAAGTGTTGAAAGATAAAAGACCCGGTAAGTTTCCAAAGGATTCTCTCAAGTTGAAGGCATTGAATATAATGAAATTGTTTCCCCCATAGTCAAAATGAATTCCATCTACCTTGTTCTATCCCTTACCACCTCACATAAATGGGAGGTCCATTAGATGGATGTTAAATATGCCTTCTTGCATGGGGATTTGCAATAATAAATTTACATGGAACAACCTCCTAGATATGTCTAGAATGACTCCATCTGTGTATGTCACCTTAATAAATCTCCCTATGGTCTTAAGCAAGCTCCTCGAGCTTGGTATGCAAAAATGGACAACTTTCTTCCTAACACTAGCTTTTCTATATGTCATTCTGACCAATATGTCTATACCAAGAAAGTAGGAAGCCATCTCATAATCATTTTTCTTTGTGTTGATGACCTTATCCTCGCTGGTAGTGACCCGAAACTTTTAACCCATGTGAAATCCAACCTTAAAAAGAAATTTGAAATGGGAGACTTGAGTTATTTGCATTATTTCCTCGGCCTCCAAGTTTTGGAAACTAAGGAAGGTATTTCCCTTTCCCGGTATAAGTATGCTTGTGAAATTTTTCATTTCTTTCACATGGAAGATTCTAAACCACCCCCCTCTCCCTTCCAATATGGAGTCAAACTTGCTTTAATGTGTAATACTCTCGAAGTTGATGCCACTTTGTAGCATTGGTTAGCTGGTAGCCTCTTATATTTGACTCATATCCATCCTGGTATTTATTTTGTTGTTGGTCTTATTGCCTAGAATATGCAAACACTCCATGAAATCCATTGGAAAGCAAAAAAAAAAGGATACTTTAGTATGTCTAGGGTACATTTCAATTTGGGAAACATTACAGTTCAAGGGGGGATCCTTTGTTGGTTGGTTTCATTGACTCTGATTGGGTCAATGACCTTGATGATCAAAATTCTATTGTAAGTTATGTTTTCAACCTTGATTCTGAACCTGTCACTTGGGATCGTAAGAAACAATGGGCTATTTCTCTTTCTTCAACAAAAGCAGAGTACCGAGCAATAGGTAATGCAATTCAAGAATCCGTCTGGCTTCTATAGATCCTTTCAGAGTTCATATTCCAACAACAACATCTGACCACCCTCTAGTGCGACAATGAGAGTGCCATCAATCTCACCAATGATCCATTTCAACATCGGTGTAACAAACACACTGAGATACACATGCACTTCATCAGAAATTTCATTCAAGATGAAGTTATTGAAGTTCTCTCTTACCCTACAAAAGATCAAGTTGCAGACATTTTCACAAAGTCTCTTACAAAAGTGAAGTTTTCCAAACTTTGATCTATGTTAGGAGTTCATGAATTTGTCATTAAGGGGGGATAGGATCTAATGCCTCCTTCCTTCTCCTATTGTGTCACCTTTGTAAATCCTTCGCTCCTATCCCAAGTTGTTCTTAAGGGGGGATGTTAGGATATTTAGACACTTAGGAGTTATTTAAGATCAACTTGGTCTAATGTGTCTTTAGGTAAAAGTGTGTTTCTTTAGTATGCATTCGTAGTTATGTAATATGAGGGTCACAATATGTTATAGACATAGAGTGATATAATGGATCATATTCTCCTCTATCTTAATAGCTACATTGATTTGTGGCTTAACACTTGATTGATCCATGATAACTATTTAAAGAGAATGGAGGGACATTTGCTAATCATCGATTGTGAGAATCTCTCTTGTAAAAAAAATAAAATTGCATTAACATATTGCCTCAAGTGGCCATGTTGGTTGGGGATGCGGACTATTTCCCTCTTTGAGGGTTTTAACCATGTAAAAACATCAGTGTGTTGATCTTTGATCTAGTTGCATGAGTGGTTATTGAAGGTGTTTGCCTTTGTGGGAATAACCTATTTTGTCAAATAAAATCTAGGGAAAAACATAATTGCATGAAGAGGAAAGTTGAGGTAGCAAAGTTGGAGTTAGGACATAACATAAATCTCCATGAAATTATGGACCTTGAGGATTCGACCATTGTGGGTCACTTCCCAAGAAAATAAATGAATGGTGAATCCCTTTAAATTTTGGATGAAAGAAAATTGTGTAGGGTTGTTAGGTTACTCTTTGTTCAGTATGGTCTTGGTCAAAGGTTGGTTGGTCTAGATTCCCTGTTTAGGGGAAAATGAAAATAAAATTATCCAAGCCCATTGGACATGGGTTTCACAACCCCTCTTTATGAAGAAGTGGCACCTGGAATTTGATGTTAATATGGCCCACATGGATTTCGTTCTAGTTTGGGTTAGGTTACCATGTCTCCCACTAATCATGTGTTCTGATGAAGTTTTCAAGGAAATTGGAAATTCCCTGGGTTTATATTATGATATAGACAATTCTTACAAGGATTATGGCTAGAACTCTAGTCAGTGTGGAGCTCTCAAAGAGTCTAGCAAACTCAATTATAATCAGAACGGGTCATATCTAGCAATCTCTAGATTATGAAGGAATTCCATTTAAATGTGTTCGATGCCATGTTTATGGGCACCTAGTGAAGGAATATTTTCTCCCCAACATAAGGAAAATATGGATGTGTAAATATTAGAAAGAACGTGGAGGAATTTCTTATATCCCTCTGAAAAATGTTTAGGATACTAACGGTCTCTCAAGCCCTCCAAAAATCATTCCCTCGTAGATTCCACTCATTTAGGAACCAATGGCCCTACAGATAGAGAATCCTAAGAAATACCATTGTAGTCAAGATAACTCAGAGCTTTCAGGTAAGCACATTTCTCCTCCTTCCTTTGTTCCTAATAAAAAAATTGAGCATTTATTTTTTGGGTCTTGGGAGGCAGGGTTAAAAAATCCTATTGAGAACTAACCAAGTAATTTTATCCATAGTCTCTCGGGGATAAATTTTCTCAATCCCCCTCCCCTTATCCTTATAGATGGGTTGGGTGACACTCAAGTGGAATCACTTCCTACTCTCAAAACATCTATAAGCTCTAATGGTATTTTTGTTGATGTAGACTCCCACAAAGACCCTCAATCCTTTGATGTTGTAAAGAATAATCTTAGGCCTAAGTCTAGAGGAGCCTCATGCTCTTCTTCAAGTGGAGTACCAAGAGGTCTAGGGATTCTTGAAGAAAAAGACTCCAAACCTTCTTAGTGAGGGAGGAAGTCATTCTTATCTATGGCTCAGAAGTAATAAAACTCGTAAGTTAGAAGTGGTAGATATCTATCTCTTATTGGGTCTCTTATAGAAAATGCCCCTGGCGGGGATGTTTCCAAATGATTCTTCTCACTCTAAGTTGTCAAGGACTAGTCAATTCCTCAAATGGCCATAAAAAGGTTGATAGATACTCAAAATCCTTTTATTGTCTTTTTACAATAATTAATGACTTATGGGGATAAGATGGTTAAGGACCTGTCCAAACTTCTATGGGGAAACTTTATTGATGCCTTGGGAAGATCTAGATGAAACATCATTGGTTGGAAGAAATGTTATTTTTTTTTTTCTAATTCTTGGGCTTTTACATCGGGTCTTTGGACTTATTTTTACTTGTTGGAACTTGCAAAAGAATTTACATGTCTAAATATCTATCGTCCCTAATTGGATAGGCAAGAGTGTTGGGAAGTCTTCTTCGTAAGAGATTGGTTTCAAATATGTTTAGTGTTTATTGGAGGAGATCTAAATTTTTCATTGGGTGACTCAAAGGTCTGGGGGACTACAATCCAGTTGGATACCTTATGTGATTTATTTATAAATAAGCTAGAGTTTGCAGGTCTATTGGACATTGTTTCTATAAAACTTTTCAACTTGGAAAACATGAGAATGGAAGAGGCCCAAGTAGCAAAAAGGATAGATCAATTTTTAATTTATGAAGCCTTTCTTGATTAATATTTTAGACTTAGACAATGGGTATCTATCATAGGGGATTCAAATCACAAACCTATGTTTTTAGAATTGGCTCCTCTCCAAGGGAAGCCACCAAGCTCCTTCAAATTGAACCCAAGATGGTTAAGGATGAGTATTTATTGAGTAAAATTAAGGAGGTATGGAAGCCCTATGATGGTTCTTCACTTGAATAGGCTCCTATATAGTTTCACCAAAACTAAAAAGGGAAAAACAAGCAGCTCTCAAGTGGTTAGTGGAGAAGAGGAAGAAAGATGAAAATATTTTTTTGTAGATTGAAGAACATTTGGAATCATGTTATAAACATAGAGGGATTTGGATTCCAGATAGAAGATAAAAACAATGAAATAAACTTCTAGAAGATAAAAAGAGAAAAAGTCTACTAGACAAAGAAAAAGAATGGAGGATAAAAAGTCAAGCTTTCTGGTTGAGAGTAGGAGACGAAAAAACAAAAAAAAAATCACAGATTTGCAAACTGTCAAAAAAATATAAGAATTGTCTGGAGAATTGAAAAGAATGATTGATATTGGGCATCATATTTTCCTGAAATGGTATTTGAAGAAGTAAATTACTTCTAAACTCTTTTCAAATATGAATCAAAAGTCGCCATTACAACTGTAATTAGACTGGCAAAATTTTTTCCCAATTTTGTCAATTAGGAAGACAATCAAAATCTAATGGTTGAAGTCAGTAAGAAAGAACTACTATAAACATTATAGATCTTTCAAAAAGATAAAAACCTATACCTAATGGAATCCTAGTAGAATTATTCTTGAGCTCGTATGATTTCATTGAAGAGGACCTGCAAAGAGTAGTTGAGTTCTCATAGGTCAAACCTTGGCAACATTTAACTCAACTTTCATTGCAGTAATTCCAAATTCTGGAAATCCCTCAAGATTTGACAGTTCCAGACCAATTTCATTCTGCAAGCATATCTATAAAATAATCTCCAAGGTCATATCTTGAACATTGAAAGGCATTCTCTATAGGTAGATTTCCCATGAATAGTTTGGGTTCCTGGAAGGGTGCCAAATTCATGAAGTTGTGGGAGTAGTGCAAGAAGGGATTCACGCGATCAAGACTAGGAATATTAAACCCTTAAATTTAAAAGTTGATATCTTCAAAGAATTTGATTGAGTGAGTTGGTTATATATCATACTCAGTATTATACATTTGGTATTTGTCATAGTTTTGTCACCTCGGTAATGAATTGCGCCAACTCAGCTTCATTTGCAATTTTATTAAACAATGTTGCTTCCCCCTTTTCAAAATTGAACGTTGGATTCGACAAGAATGTCCTTTATCCCCCCTCCTCTTCCTCTTGGTAGTTGAAGGACTTAGTAGATCCCTAAATGCAACCTTTGGTAATGGAAGCCTAAAAGGCATTAGCATGGGCCCATCTTACAATGTCACTAATATTTCTTTTGTTGATGATATACTAATATTCTATGAAGGATCGAGAAGAATGATTGAGAAACTTCATGAGGTCATGGACCTCTTTTGCAAGGCCATTAGAATGCAGATAAATATTTTAAATCTTCGATACTTTTCTGGGGTGTCTCGGAGACTGAAAAGGATCAAATATTTCATGTCTTCCCTTAATAGGTAGGGGATCTAGATGTTGGTTTAAAATACATGGTATTTCACCCGAAAACTAATATTTACAAAAAAAAAAAGTAAAGTAGTGGTTACTAGCTAATTAGAGAAAACAATTAATACCTAGTACAATTGTTGGTTATCTAGAGATGACAAAATTGTTCTTGTAAAATCAATCCTTGAAGCCATCCATGTATATTGGATGTCACTTGTGTGGATTCTGAAAGGAATCTTGGAAAAAGTTTGAAAACTTTGCTTTAAATTTATTTGGACCAGAGAAATGGATAAGAAGAGAATGTTGTTATCCTCCTGGAAAAAGCTTGTTATCCTAAAATCTCTAGGTGGATGGAGCCTTAAGAACATTTTTTTTCTCAAAGGCTCTCGATACTAAGAATGTTTGGAGGCTTGTGCAAGGCTCTGGGATTTGGGCACAAGTTACAAAATAAAAATACATCTCTTTGGACTCAATAAAGGTCTGGATCAGAAAACCTTTAAAAAAATCTCAAAATGCATCAATCATTTGGAAAGTAATTATCTCAAATTTCCACTTGATTGGAAACAGGTTGGTCTAGAGAATTGGGAAGGGGGGTAAAGTTCATATAGGACTATACCCTTGGATTTGTTGTAAGGAAACACACAAACTTCCAACCCACTTGATTCTTGAGTTGAAATACAAAGACTATCATACTTTGAGGCAAATTGCTCAAGGAAGCAGAGTTACAAGGTAGCAACACTGGTTAACTTGGAGAGAAATTGGACTTGGAGAAGAAGATGCAAACACATGGGAGAACTACACTTAGAACTTGTGAATATGTTTTGTGAAACTAAAAGAGGAGAAGGATCAGCTTGTCTAGTCCCTAAACCCCACTGGAAACTATGAGCCAAGAATAGGGTATAAAATTGTAGCACAAGATGGAATTGATACACCATGGATCTGGTGGTAGAAAAATATTCGGAAATTTAAATGCCCAGCCAAAGATAAATTATTTATGTGGCTCCTTTTAAAAAATAAATATCTATTATGGGGCATCCTACAAAAAAGAATCTATGAAGAGCCATGGAGATGTTTCATTTACATGATAGACTCTCAAACAAATTCTCATCTGATGTTGTCATGCAATTATACCAAGAAGGTATGCCTGGAGAGGGACTACCATTGAGGAAGCTATTAGGGTATGGTGTTTAAACAAAGAAACTCTTAGGTACATATCTCTTCCTCTTATTGTAGCATGGAGAATATACTTAGCTAGAAACTCAAATTTGTTTGAGGAAAAGGAGATCATACCTTTGGATTGTGTCTTGAGAAGTATAAAGTCATCTCTACTTTTCCTCAATAAAAAGATCCTTATATAAAAAAATCACATCTTCCAAGAATTTATAAACATGTAAATGCCATGTGATTTCTTTGAATGGGCCTCCCAGGGCACTCTCCCTAGAGAAGGAGATAGGGAAATTCTTGATCTCTCTGGTAGCCACAATATTGGTTTCTCTACTAATATTGGCAATGAAACAAACAACTATTGTGAATTAATGGCACTCAAACTTGTGTTGTATTTGGCTCTGGAATATGGTGTTAGTCATCTTCAAATCTATGGTGATTTCCTATTGGTTATTCAAGGATGAAAGGAGATTCATCTGTGGAATTTCACTCAACAACCTTTATTTCTTGATATTATGAACAACAAATCAACCTTCTCTTGCATCACCTTTGAACATGTATACAAGGACATGAATAAGGAAGTTGACTGGTTATTTTAAGCTAGAATTGAATTAGGAAGAGAAATCTAGAAGGTATTTAAGAGCACTCTAGTTCACACCTCAAAATATATACATGATCATTGGCTTTAATTTGATGTGTTTCTATGCTTAAACAAGACCATTGTGTTTCTATTACGATGATTGTATAAAAAAAATCGATGCAATTGTCTGCTACCAAATCTGAAAGGATGTTTTCTGGATTATGTTAGAAACATGCTTCTTTCTTTAAAAATGTATAATCATGCTCAACAATGTATATCCAAGAGACTATCTTTCTAGTCTTGAATCTACAAGCCTTTAAGGCCATGTGGAATGCTCACAAACATCTATCTTTGTAATTTTGTTTCTATAAATAAGATTTCTTGACTTTCTCCTTGGGAAAAAAGCTTCAATAATAAAATATTAGTAGAGAACCTCTATTGTTTTATGTTATTCAGTGACAATTTTTTCAAGTTTTGGTTCTTAATGGGGGAAGTATTGATTGTGGAGGAAAATTCTTTAACATTAAACTTAATATGGGAGAATCTAACTTAGCAAGCCTAATGTATGTTATTCCCATTGGAGGAGTAGTTGAACTATTTTAGGGATTTAATGGTTGAGAACACTATGTATGATTTATACAAACTATAATGAATTATTTATAAGATTTGAATTGGAAGGAATTCAATATGAATTCAAAGAGTTAAAATCTGCACCTCTCGGGTCATTAGTATTCATAGAATGGAAAAGCTCCTAAAAAAGGGTAATGGTGGAGTTGTGGTTAGACTTTGTTCTATGGAAGTGAAACAGAAAGCTGGAAATATTCTAGCGGAATTAGAAGGTACCTTGGAAAAGAACCATAGGGTCTTCCAAGAAATTCCTAAGGACCTACCTCCATCTAGAGATCATGAACATCAAATTGAACTAAACCTAGAAGTACTCCTCCTAACAAAAGGCCTTATAAATGTCCACATCAGCAAAAAGGGAAGATTGAGAAAATAGTAGAAGCCATGTTGGATGGAGGTATTATGCAACCAAGAAGCAGTTCATTTTCTGATGATATTTTACTTATACAACTAGCAGTTATGGTTATTCTTTATTATTACCATCATTTAGCACATTAGTTGCATATATAAGATCATTGAAAGAGAGGCAATCATAGAAACAAGAGAGACACAAAGATTATTCTGGGAAAACCTCTAGGGGAATAAAACCTAGCAAACTTTCTCAATATAGATTAGCCAACCAAGAACAATGCTTCTCTCCAAGAGATAACTAACAAAGTATAAGATCTGCCTCTACTCCTTCACTAGGAAGGAGTAGTGCACCACTTAACCAAGAGATAGACCAAAGACCCTCCTTGACGTCACACCTAGTTGCAGTAGCTTCTCCTCCAAGACTTGCACACATTTCCTCTTGTTTCAGAGCTCATGAGTGAGTGAACAAGTGAGGTGCTATCCTCCCTTATAAATAGTAGTCTGGCCTCCCTAAATTATGTCTAAGCCGACCTGTCACATTACCCTTTTAATTTACATTTAATTGTCAAGGCACAATAGGGTTGACTTTTACAAAGGCACAATAGGGTCGCCTTAATAAATATAATATAATAACATTCTTTAGGGTTTTTCTTGGTCAAATACAATAAGGATATCTTCTGAAGATACTCAATCTTCAACACTCCTTCATAGCAAGGAAGGTATTCTTCTTGTCATGTTCATCATCACTACTTTTGTGCTTGTGCGTACTTCGTCATAGTCTTGTTGTCAATCACAGATCTATATATCATAGGAAGTTTTGCGCTTTCAGTGGAATAACATACTAGCCTACATTGTGGTTACCAACCTGCACTGGGGTAGTGCACCAGCCTGCGTTGGGGTTACCAACCTCCACTGGGGTAGCGCACCAACCTGTGTTGGGGTTACCAACCTACGATGGGGTAGCATACCAACCTGTGTTGGGGTTACTAACCTATGCTGGCATAGCATACCATCCTGAGATGGAGTAGCGGACGAGCCTACGTTGGGGTTACCAACCTGCGTTGGGGTAGTGTACCAACTTGCATTAGGGTTACCAACCTGCACTAGGGTAGTGTACCATCATGCGTTGGGGTTACCAGCATGCGCTAGGGTAGCATACCAGCCTGTGTTGGGGTTACCAACCTGCGCTAGGGTAGCTCATCGCTTCCCTCTACTAGGGATCACATCACTTCCCTCTACTGGGGATCACATCACCTCCCTATACTGGAGAAAACAATCACTTCTCACTACTGGAGAATCCTCTGGACACAAATCAGGATTTGTACATCTTTATATTGTTATCTACAACATTATTGATCTGCTATATCAATCTTGGAAGTCACCATTGACTTCCCTTCTGGTCTCAAGGAAAAATCCATATCCTAGTCCTTTTGATTGGCTTCCTCCTCTATCACTGAAACAAGGGAATTTTCCCAGAAGATTTCACATCTCCTAGAAGTCTTTGAAGCTACGATCTAGTCTTCTCAACTCATGGCATATGTATGTTAGTCCTAGAAGACGGCTCTTTTTTTCCATCTGATCCTCTATGAGATCAGGCTCACTCTAAGTCTTCATGCTCCCTTTGAAGCTTGACTCCCTTTAAGTCTATATAATTTTTGGAGCCATATAATCTTCAGAGCCATCTTCTCCCTTTGATATGGCACACCAATTCTATATGGCTTTGTGTCCTGCAAAGTGTCATGAGACCATGCTGGTCTCTTCCTGGTTAGTGCATTGATTATGGGTAGGCCCTTCTAGCTCTACTAACTCTTCTTGATGATCTGAAGAGTGATCAACTGCACTAGAGAGATATGTTTTGTCATATTTGGAGCCTTCTGCTCTGCGTGATCTGTCTTCATATGACATGTTGTGTATCTAGCACAAGTAGCTTCTTCTTCTTCTTCTTTTGTACATGGATGTATATGATCATGTATACAACTTGGATAGTTTGATCCATGTCTCATCTAATATGTTTCCTCCTGCAACCGTCACTATAGATCCCTTAGGTTTATCACCTGTGACTTGCCCGGAACAAGAACAACAAGGGAGAAACATCAGACAAGAATAATACTCTTTATAATAATAACAAAAACAATAGTGAGAACAATCGTCACAATAGCTCCTTCAAAGCTATCACTTGTGACATGCCTGAAACAAGGGTAAAAAGTAAGAAATACAATAATAAGGAATGAGAGCAACACTCTTATGGTGTTGTGATCAATCATTCCTCCATGGCAACCTGGAAAAAAAACAATAAGTTTCTCCTATAGGAGATGTTAGTTATATCTAGTAAATTATTACAGTAAGCATTTATCTCAATAGTGCTCACATGCTACCAAGTATTCAATAATAAAACTTTTCAAATATTGCTATCACAACTATAGTGTTTAGCAGTTATCAACCTTGATATGCATAAATTTGAATCTTATCAATTTAATCAATCAAACCTGGAACCTAGAGTCTTGTCCTCAAGAATGAGTGTGTTGTTTTTCTTCTGAGTCTCCTTCACTTAAGATGACAAGTGTTTTCTTCAACATGTCCTCTGTACTAAGATAATATGCTTTCTTGACAAAAAACTGAGTTAGAGAATAAACTCTATAATCTCAACCTTAATCAATCTAATACTTTGACTTTAATTTTGACCAATGATTAGTATGATAGCCATAACTTCAACAGATCAAAATACAACCTAGATGTTCATAAGATCACAATAATTCCTTAAAAAATAGAGGCATATAAAATTAATTAAACTTGGGGTGCATTGTTCCTTTGAATGAGATGGAACTGAGATCCTTCTAGATCTACAAATGTTGTTTAGACAAAAGATCCTTTCTCTTGCAAATACCCCTTAGAATAATGATACAGTTTACACATATATAAGTACAAACCTCTGACAGTATCGACATGTAGTGGCACCATTTGGCAGCAACGATAAGCAATAACGAACCTTTAAAACTTCAAAGGTGCTACAACTTGTAATCTAAAGGTGGTTGGAGATTTGTTGGGGTAAGGCGCACTAGGACAATAAAAATCAGTCCCAACACTTCACAAAAACTTTCACTGCAACTGGTGTTGGCACTACAATTGGTGCTGCAATTGGCACGAGGGAACTGGAATGAAGAAACTAGCACTGCAACTTCAACTGGTATTGCAATTGCAACTTAGGGTTTTATGAGGAAACCCTAATTTCTCAAACTTCAAATTTCAGAATTTTGATCCAGGGAAGTGATGTGCCTTGCTTGGGTGAGTTCCTAGGTAATGTTAGTTTCACTAACGTCCTCAAACAAAGGTAAAAACGTCACTCTTAGGGTTTGTGCAAAAACCCTAATTTTGCAGTAGTTGCAACACTGAAAACTAAATTTTGGAGATGGTGCACTAATGCTAGCCACTTCTTTATAAATTATGAGTTGGTCTCTTTCAGGCCTGCTCTGAAACCATGTTGATATTTTACTTATACATCTAGTAGTCGTGGTTCTTATTTATTATTACAATCATTTAGCACATTAGTTGCATATATAAGATCATTGAAAGAGAGGCAATCACATAAACAAGAGAGACACAAAGATTATCCTAGGAAACCCTCTAAGGGAAGAAAACCCAGCAAACTTCCTCGATATAGATTAGCCAACCAAGAACAATGCTTCTCTCCAAGAGAGAACTAACAAAGTAGAAGATCCTCCTCTATTCCTTCACTAGGAAGGAGTAGCGAACCACTTAACCAAGAGATGCCAAGAAATAGACCAAAAACCCTCCTTGACATCACACTTAGCTGTAGTAGCTTATCCTCTAAGACTTGCACAATTTTCCTCTTGTTTCAGAGCTCATGAGTGAGTGAACAAGTGAGGTGTTATCCTCCCTTATAAATAGTATTCTGGCCTCCCTAAATTATGTTTGGGCCAACCTGTCACTTTACCCTTTTAATTTACATTTAATTGCCAAGGCACAATAGGGCCAACTTTTACAAAGGCACAATAGGGTTGTCTTAATAAATATAATATAATAACATTATGTAGGGTTTGTCTTGGTCAAATGCTATAAGGATATCTTTCGAAGCTACTCAATCTTCAACATTTTCAACCCTAGCAGTGATGGTGAGAAAAAAATATAATGCTTGGAGAATGTGTCTTAATTATAGATATCTAAACAAAATCACCATCAAGGATAAATTCCCTATTCCAAATATTGATGAGTTATTATATGAGCTTCATGGAATTGCCTATTTCAAAAAGTTAGATAATAAATTGCAATACTGCCAAATTAGATTAAGAGAAGAATATATTCCCAAAACAACTTTTAGAACATATGAAGGGCATTATGAGTTCTTGGTCGTGCCTTTTGGGTTGATTAATGCTCCTTCTACTTTTCAAAGCCTTATGAACAAATTTGTTTGACCTCATATTAGAATTTTGGTGTTGTTTTTCTTTGATGATGCACTTATATATATAATCATGGGAAGAACACATTAAACATGTGGCTAAAGTCCTATAAATTCTTGAAAATAATTAATTGTATGTAAAAAGGTCCAAATGTGCTTTTGGGAAACAAGAAGTAGAGTATTTGGGTCAATTATTTCACAGGAAGGGGTTAAGGTGGACCCTCAAAAGATTCAATCTATCACAAAATGGCCCATTCCTAAGAACATCAAGANAATTGTATGTAAAAAGGTCCAAATGTGCTTTTGGGAAACAAGAAGTAGAGTATTTGGGTCAATTATTTCACAGGAAGGGGTTAAGGTGGACCCTCAAAAGATTCAATCTATCACAAAATGGCCCATTCCTAAGAACATCAAGAGTCTTAGAGGATTTTTGGGTATTACATGATATTATTAGAAATTTGCTAAGAATTATGCACGCATTACAGGCCCACTCACATCTCTCTTGAAAAAGAATCATATGTTTGGAATGAAGAGGCTACCTTAGCATTATCACTCTTAAAGATGTTATGTCTTCTACACCAGTATTGGAAACACCTGATTTCGATAAAACATTCATAGTTAAATGTGATGCATTGGGACAAGGACTTGGAGTAGTATTGATGCAAGAATGGAGACTATTGGCTTTTGAAAGTAAATAATTCAAGGGAAAATACATGGTGAAATCTACATATGAAAAAGAAATGGCAGCAAGTTTACATGCAATAAAAATGGCAAAAATATCTCATTGAGAGGCATTTTAAAGTTGAGAAAGACCATGATAGAATAAAGTAATTTTTGGAGCAAATATTGTCATTAGAATAGCAATAAAAAAGGGTAGCAAAAATGCAACGGTTTGATTTTGAAACAATCTACAAAACGGGGAAGGGCAATATGGTAGAAAATGTCCATTCCATAATAGAAGAAGTCTCTAGTTTATATTCCATTTCATCTTCCATTCCTATTTGGTTGGAAGAAGCTCGTCGTGAATGACAAGATGACAATAGTACTAGACAGAAAATACAATGTTTAAAAGAAGGGAAGAGCTCTATGGAACATTGGGAATAGAAGAGAGATATACTTTGGTACGAGGGTATAATACTTTTATGCCCTCAATCAAAGTTGAAGCAACAAATATCAAGGGAGTCGCATAAATCTCTGATGGTCGGACATTCGTTGTTCCTTAAAACATATCAAATTATCAAAAAAAAATGGGGGAAGGAATAAAGAAATATGATTAAAATTTGTAAGAGAATGTTAGGTGCGCCAAAGAAATAAAGGAGAGATAGACAAGGCTCCAGGGTTACTTCAACCTTTACACATAGCTAATCAAAGATGGGAAGAGATATCAATGGACTTCATTATAGGTAAGGATTCCATTTTTGTGGTCATGGATAGGCTCACAAAATAGACACATTTTTATGGAATTCAAAGTAAATATACTTCAAGCCAAGTGGTGGAAGTGTTCATGAAGGAAATTCATTGACTTCATGGATTTCCTAAAGTAATAGTAAGTGGTAGAGATCTAAAATTCAAAGGAAAGTTTTGGAAAGAGTTATGGAAGATGAGTGGAACAACACTAGTTATGTGTTTATCATATCATCCACAAATAGATGGTAAAACGGAAATAATTAACAAATGTTTAGAGGGTTATCTTCGTTGTTATTCTTCAAACAAGAAATGTTAATGGGTGAAGTGTTTTCCTCTAGTAGAATGGTGGTAGAATGCCACTTATCACACATCTACTAATATGTCCCCATTTGAAGCTCTTTATGGATATACATCTCCCAATATCACGTACTTTTTGCAAGACCATTCCAAAGTATAGGCAATAGACTCACATTAGGAAAAGACTAAAGAAACTTAGAAATTCTTAAAGAAAAGCTTCAAATGGCATAGAATAAGATGAAGCAACAAGTAGATCAACATTGAAGTGAAAGACAATTTGAGGAAGGTGATTGGGTACTTTTGAGACTACAACCTTATAAAAGTCTACTCTCAAATAAAAGTCGAATTATAATCTAGCTCCAAATTTTTATGGACCCTGCAAGATTCTTCGTAAAATTGGAGAAATGAGTTATGAGTTAGATTTTCCTTCCTCTCCCATTCATGAGGTTTTTCATTTATCTTGCCTAAAAAAGGTTACAGGACAAACTATGCTAGAGCGGATGAAACTTCCATAATTAGATGAAGAAGGGAAGTTGATTTTTGAACCATAAAAAGTTATAGATCGACGTTCTCTATCTCTTTAGAATAGAACCAATATGGAGTACCTAATCAAGTGGAATAATATGCCTCAAGAAAAAGCTACATGGGAAAATGAGCAATTCATGAAGAAACACCCACAATTACAAGCTCTGAGGGAAAAACGTTTTTAAATAGGGGAGCTATGTTAAGGCCCTAACCCTCAGTTGTTATTAGTATATTAGTTATGGTTAGGTTGGCTTAGTGGTATGTTACATCATGCTCACTTTATCTCCTATTTATAAAGAAGATTCATTTATATATACATCTTGTCTCGGGCATTGGATATGCTGTAAACGGAGGTTTCCCCCTCAAAGTAGCTTCTTATTTATTGATTCTTTATCATTCTAAAGGTGTGGAGTTACTTCTTCTTTCGATTGTTATGTTATTTGTTGATTTTGGTTCATAACATTTAGGTTTAAAATGGAATCAGGAGAAGGGTCCATTAACTATGTAAAGTTAATGACATTAAGATTCCTTTTAAAGCGTGCTCTAAATAAAAATGTTACACATATTCATATGTTTGGAGACTCAAGATTGGTCATAAACTAGATGAAAGGGACATACTAGCTTTCCAATATAATTCTCAAGCTATTTGGGAACTGTGCTAAAAGAAGTAGAAACTCCTTTTGAATCTGTTTCTTTTGCTCATATTATAGAGAACTAAATGAGGAAGTGGATGCTCTATTGAAGGAAGCACAACAGGTGGTTGAAGGTACTTTGATCTTGGAAGAAAATAGAAAAGGCATAATAATTATCTCTTCTTTTAGTTTCTAAATAATTTTAAATCATTGCTAGATGGTGACAGGTCCTACAACAACTCTTTTCACACTTTATTTCTTTTTGTTGATGCAATTAAGTTATTCCCTAGTTTGGGTAAATCCTAATTTTTGAGACACTGGTTGATATGTACTTATAATAAATCTTTGAGATCTTCCATTTTAGGCCTATAGAAGAGAAGTTTAGAGGATGGTTATTCTGGAGATAGTAAATATTTTTTGTTCTTTTCATACAATATTTTTGTGTACATGGTATCTAAAAGTGTGTGCATATGAAAAATGTAATTTTCATTCTACTGTAAATAGAAATGTTGATTTTTAATTATAAATAAAAATAGACAGACATACATATATTCTCTCTCACACACACAAGTGTGTGTGTGTGTGTGTGTGTGTGTGTGTGTGTGTGTGCACGCATGCGCGCACACGCCACACCCAAGGAGTTAGCTCAATCGGTTGTTACCAATGTTATTGAGCATTTGGCTAGTTTCATTGCTAGTAGGTGCTTGGTTTGAATCCCCTTGGGTTATGCGCACTAGTCTACGCTAAGGAGTTTACAAGGGATGCCATCCACGAATGGGAGGAAGTATCTCTTGGGTTTCCTTAGAAGGTTTTCCTTGGGAAAATGTGTGTGTGTGTGTGTGTGTGTAAAAAATTGGAAGCCCAAGGGGTTAACTAAATCTTTTGTATTTGGCTAGTTCCATGCCAACAAGTTTTTTATTCAAATCCCTTCGGGTGAGATACAATAATTTACATCAACAAATTTGTTAGGGATGTCATTTACAAATAAGCGGAAGCATCCCTTTTAAGTTTTCCTTGAAATATATATTTATATAGCCCGAAGAATTAACTCAAGTGGTTTGACTTAATATGTAGGAGACATAACAACTAAGAAAATCATGAATTTGAATCCACCCAAATCCCTTAGAATTAAGGATACATATTATTTACCAAAAACATTCACAAAATGTGAAAACACTTTAAAATTTTCCCAAATAATTTTTTGGAAAAAATATATGTAGAAAATATATGTAAATTTAAGTAATTCTCATTCTAACATACTTTCTCTATAATTGTTTTGACTTCTCTTTTAAGGAATCTTCACTGCTAAAGAGGATTTATAATGGATGGTAAGTGATCTCACAACATCAATTAAAACTTCAAGGGGTGCTTCTCTTTTTTAACAAGTTATATTTTATCTCTCTAGGGTGAGAGGGAAGTTATAAGAAGGGTTTGTCTTGAGGGTCGAATCTTCATCGAGACTCAAAGGGGAATGGATTTCATGGAGGATATTTTAAGAATTCGATATTTCGTAAGATGATGATTAATAATTTTTTAAACCAATGAAACAGATTTAATATAGTTTTAAATGTTAAGAAAACCTAGTTCAAAGAAAATGATTAGCCCAACAAAAAGAAACAAAAAGAAGATGATTAGCCCAACAATAAACCCATATACAAATATAATATATATGTGCTTATTATGTGAATAAGAAATGACCACTAATAACCATTAGATAATATTGGTGTGTTTATTGAGTGGATAAGAAAAAAATATTTCTAAACATCGGTGTGAATCAAAGAAGGAAGAGACACTCACTTGTATATTAGAGTGAATCAAAGAAGGAAGAAACACTCACTTTTATATTAACAAAAAATGAGATGGTCCAATCTAATATTTGTCTATTTATTGAGTGGATAAAAAAAAACATTACTAAACAATTTAGAGTGAATTAAAGAAGGAAGAGACACTCACTTTTATATGAGATGGTTCAATCTTCATCAAGCTCATGATCAAATTATGGTTTATGAGTACGTTGGGGAAGAGGAAGATTTTGAGGTGGTTTTGTTATGACTTTGCAATGTTTATGAGTGAATTAAATTATTCTTAATTGTTTATGGGTTATTTTGGATTATGTTAATATTTATTTGATTTTGTGTAAATTTAAATTTAACATGGTATTTATAAATATTTGGTATTTATAAATTTTGTAAAATTGGATGAATTCAAGTGGTTGTTTAGAAAACATATTTTTAGAGATTTTGGTTTGACAAATTGGTTCAAGTGAAAAGTGAGAAAAAAACTCAATTTTAAAATGTAATTTTTTAACTTTTTAAAAAATTAAAAAAGATTGATGAAAGGTTGGATAGAAAATCCAATTTTAAAATTTATGAGATTGAGAAAGGAGTAGGAACAAAAGTGTACAAAATAAGTTTGCTAACAGGAAAATGGTAAAGTTGTACATTTAAAAAATCATACTTACAAATATAGATGAAAACATAGAAATTGGAATGCATTCTAGTGAGTTTCAACTAAACTAGAATTATGATACTTATTGGTTCAACTAAACTAAGGCAAATTTCTACAAGTTTCTCATGCATTGTCCTCTGTATAAGTAAGCCACCTCCTTTCTCCACCACTTTCACTTCTTGAACATGAATTTCTCTCTTTCCTATTAAATGCACACTTCTTAGGATTCAAGCGCTCACAAAGCAATCTTTTGCAGTAGAATGGTAAACACAATGCTTTGACTTGCCCCATCAACATAGTCTTCGGCGAGGCTATCAACATAATCTTCTATTGTGCATCATGTCATGGTTAGGCATGCTTCAAAATTTGATTTTCAAGTAAAGGAACTCATAGTTCAATTTGTAAATAGAGGTTTAAAAAGACACACTAAAATGAACAAACTCTACACAATTAAATTGTAGATGTGTAAGTCTATGAAAACGTATTGAAATTGAATGAGATTTGCCATATCAAACTATGGGTGCATGAAGTATGTAAAATTTGAGTTGCAAAGTGGCATAATTCACAATTTTGTATTACAAGGTAAGAAAGACAAGGTCGTGTCGTGTTGTAGCAAAATAGTCTCATAACAATATGAATGTAGATATGCAACTTAAGTATATGCAAATACATAGTAACAATGATAATGAATTGTATATACATGAATAGCAAATAATCGGTATTAAAATTTAGGAAGAAGGTAAAATGAATATAGATCAATGTTTTTTTTTTCATAATAAGAGATATATTTTGTATTAGAAAAGGTTGTGGCCGAATCGTATAGTTGTGTAATAGAAAATTTAAAAAAAAGGTCATAGTCATAAGTCCAAAGAACTAACTAGATGGATTAAAGCAATACTATAATTACCCTCTCTAAAAAAGCCTATTATATAATAGCATGTGTATTTCCTTACAAACTATTAAAGAAAAAATATTGAGCAACAAAAACCTTAAAAAAGAGAGATAAGAATTACTAGTAACTGGGCCTAAATTACATTTCATCATTGTTGGAGACCTTGGGTGTTGAATTGTCTTTCACCCTTAGCATCTCCTTCTTTGCAACAACTACAAGGACAAGAACACTTGCTTTTTGATGTAGTTTCAGGAATCATAGGATGTTGAAGTGCCTCGTTTCCAATCAAGGTCATGGAATGAACACCAAAAGAACTAGTACCATCTAACTTAGACACTATATTTTCTTCCAAAGGGAGCCTAAGAACGATCATCAATTGACCCACCTATTTTTGAAAAATTTGTATCTGCAAACCATGTTCCAATTACTTCCCTTTTTATAATAAAAGCATCTACTTCCATCTCCCATTTGTGGAGCTCTATAATGCATCTTGTTACATTAATTACAAAATTATTTTAGAGCTCTATAATGCATCTTGTTACATTAATTACAAAATTATTTCAAACTTTATTTTTCTTGAAGAAACATTGGGAAAACCCATCCTGCTAGGGATTCCACTTGATATGCCTCCATGGTTTCCTTTTGACACTACTTAGGTAGGTAATGTTGTAGCTCTTCCATTTCATACAAAACGCAACAATCCTTAGGTCAATGATAATGTGCGAGTTCAATAGTGAGACTAGAGCAACAAAACCACACATCTTCTCTAATACAGACAAGAGGACTGACCAATGAGAGGGGCCCATACCGTCCACTAACGATTGTGCGTAGTACTTGAACGACCATAGCGTAATACCTGTTTCGCCTCCATCAACCACCGATTGTAGAATAAATGGAATTATAGAACATTCTACAGGCTTAGTCATGCCCTAATCCGAGGGGAATTTAGGAGAACCCGCTCAACGTTCGACTCTCTATCACGCTCCGCCTTGGAACTACACTAGAAACTCGCGCAGAGAATTCAAGCGGACTTATGGAGCGTGTTAGATGCCACCACCTCGCTAAAAGCCGAGGGAGAGGGACGTAGGGCAAGAGAAAGACAGAACAACAAATTCAAGAGCAAGAGGAACGTTGCAGACAATGACGTGAAAAAGATTGTAAATCTGACCAGCTACGAATTAAACAAAGAAGAAATGAGTATTCTGAGGAAAGGGCTGGGTTTTGTCGTTGCTCCAAGAACCATTTACGGTAGAGAGCATAACTTGTAGCATAGAGTACAGCATCAAAAATCTGAGCGATGAAGACAAGGACGCCATTAGGCAAGATTGTGCTCTGGTTCTTAGAAGTGCAAAACTGAAAAAAACAAAAACAAAAAAACAACATAAGCAACAAGGATCACGACGCCCTCATGAACCTGTGAAACAATGACAACATTGTGGTTTTACAGGCAAAGGAGGGGCCACGGTTTTCATGAACAAGAAAGATTACAACGACAAAATGAGGGAGCACCTCACCACCACTGGGAGTTACAAGAAGCTGAGCAGCAACCCAATATCTAAGGTTATTAAAGAGGTCAAGAAAGTTATAAAAGACTCCGGATGAATAAATGACTTATTCCAAGCTACCTAATCACCCTTAGAATCTATGGACTTCCTAAGATCCACAAGGAAGGAGTTCCTCTCAGATCGATTGTAAAAAAAATCGGTTTCCCAACTTATGAACTCAGAAAGCATGTAGCGAAGCTTTTACATCAAGGATTCAAGTGATTTCGTGAAACTCATCAAAGAAGAGAAAATTGAACCAAAGGACATGTTCATTAGCTTTGATGTGGAGTCCCTTTTTACAAAATTTACGTTAAATGAGGTCATTCGAGTTATCAATGAAGTTGTGGACCCTGAAATAGCTAGATTAGTAGAGGTCTCTTTAAGATCAATTTTTTTTTTAGCTTCCAAGAAGAGTTTTTTGAACAAATAAGCAGGGTGGCCATGGGATCCCCGATTGTAGCCAACCTTCTCTTCATAGAGAAGTTTGAGAAGAGGGCTTTAGAATCATAATCCTTAAAACCATCTAGATGGAAAATGTATGTAAATGATACCAACATTAAGTGGCCTTATGACAACGAAGAATTGAACACCTCAATGGAATTTCTAAAGACATAACATTTACCATGGAACTATAAGAAAATGAAAGTATTCATTTCCTAGATGTACTAGTCACCAGGAAGCAGGATGGAACACTCAATCACAAAGTCTTCAAAAAGAAAACTCACATAGATAGCTACCTGCATGCAGACTCCCACCACCACCCTTCTCAGAAGATGGGGATTCTTGATACCCTAACTATAAGGGCAGCACGAATCTCTGACAAGAAGCATCTTGAATAAGAGACATACCACCTAACCAAGGTTTTTAAGAGCATAGGCTACATAGATAAGAACATAAAGAATGCAATGGAAAAGAAAGAGAGATGGACTCAACCTCAGAGCAAACCAACCTCGAACATGAAGGCATACCTTCCATGCATCCGTGGGGTCATGTACAAGATTGCAAAGGTCTACAAAAGAAAGGAAATCACAATTTCCTTCAAACACCTGATAATTTTCAAACAAAGAATGAGGTCCATAAAAGACCCTACCAACCAATGTCAGGGGAAAGACATCTACAAGGTCTCCCGTTCCTGTGGAAAATGTTACATTGGAGAAACTAGACGAATGTTCCAAGTAAGGATTAAGGAACATGAAGCAGACATTAGAAATGAATGTATTTGCACCTCCGCCTTGCCAGGACATTTTCTCAAAACCAAGCATCATGTGTGCCTTGAAGACACAAAAATATGGGTTAAAGAAGACCACTACTACAAAAGACGCTTCAAAGAAGCTCTTGAAATAATCAAGCACCCAAACAATATGAACATAGATAACATCCTAGAAGTAAGCAACAATTATCTCCCCTTAATAAACCAACTAAGAAATCCTGAAGATGAGATTTGTCCAATCTAGTTTGACGTTTTCCTCCTCCTTAGATCTCCTTTCTCTCCTTTCTCTGATTCGCTTTGTAATGATTCTTAGAAATAAGAATCCCTTTATTTCCTTCTCTAGCATAGCATAAGTACTTAGTCTATTCACATTTTACTAAATATTATAAATCACCTAGTTTAAACAATTCCTTAGGTTTTCTTTTAATATTCTATTTATTAAATACTTAGAGCTTTATTTTTCTTTATATTACATATTAAACCCTAGTTTATGTAATACTTTTGGTTCGCTTTATATTACTATATATATAATATATGATTTATATATATAATATATAATTTTATATTTCCTTCTCTAGCATAGCATAAGTACTTAGTCTATTCACATTTTACTAAATATTATAAATCACCTAGTTTAAACAATATTATAAATCACCTAGTTTAAACAATTCCTTAGGTTTTCCTTTAATATTCTATTTATTAAATACTTAGAGCTTTATTTTTCTTTATATTACATATTAAACCCTAGTTTATGTAATACTTTTGGTTCGCTTTATATTACTATATATATAATAATATTCTATTTATTAAATACTTAGAGCTTTATTTTTTTTTATATTACATATTAAACCCTAGTTTATGTAATATTTTTGGTTCTCTTTATATTACTATATATAATATATGATTTATATATATAATATATAATTTTATATTATGTAATACTTTGGTATATATATGATTTATATATATAATATATAATTTTATATTATGTAATACTTTGGGTTCACTTTAAATTACCATATATATATGATAGTATATTCTATTAACTCATTTAGTATATATTAATCACATCCCTAATATATTCTTACATTATTAGTAATAATGTATATTAAAACCTAAATTTTAATATACTATATTCATCACCTAATCACATCTCTAATATATTCTTACATTGTTAATCATAATGTATATTAAAACCTAATGTTTTAATATACTATATTCATCACCTACTTTACTCCTTAATACTATATGTATTAATTCTATTATTATTTATACTTAAGGTTGTAGTATAATATATACTAAATATTTAATATATTATTATTATTATTTATACTTAATGTTTTAATATAATATATATTTTATATACCTAATATATTAATAGTATTATTTACATTATTAATTAATATAAACCTAATGTATTAATAGTATTATTGTATTACTTACAATATTAATTTATATATAGTTAATTTATATAGAGAGAGCTTTAGTATAATATATACCTAATATATTAATAATCGTATTATTGTATTACTTACATTATTAATTAACATATATATTAATTCCATTATTATTTAGACCTGATGCTTTAATATAATATATACTATATACCTAATATATTAATACCTAATGCTTAGTATAATATATACTATATACCTAATATATTAATAGTATTATTGTATTACTTACATTATTAATTAATATAAACCTAATGTATTAATAATATTAATGTATTGCCTCGAATGGGGTGACACGTAGCGCAACATTGTCATTCGGCATAGCATGGAGCCAAGGTTTAAATGCGGTAGGCCGCTCCCCATCTATTCAACATTAACGATGGGAGCAGGCCATTACAGCCGACCTCCGGATGAGCGACTTCTCCCTCGCGCGAAAGTATGGTCGGCACTGCAAGCATTAAGTATGGCCGAGTTAAAGAGAGGCCAGGTGTAGCCGTCTCGCAAAAAGATGAAAGCAAAGAGGTCTAGACGTAGTCGGCTCATTCTTGCTCTGAAACTCCTCGCCGACTGTAAGCTCTGGTGTGTTTTTCTCGGTGTCCTGTCTTATACTCACTCCTCCTCCACTATGCCTAGAGAGCGAGGCAAGCCTCGCCACGGGGCGGCTTGGCACACCCATGCTGCTCATCGATAGAGGAGGCAGCATATGGAACGAGCACTCTTGCTGGCAAACTCTATCCTTCGACAAAAAGCGAGGGTCGCCCATTTCGCACTCCATGCACCCATAATTGAGTCTGCGACAGAGAAGAGAGCTCAGACCCCACCAGCTCTGGATAATTGGCAGCCCACAGACATTAAGCGAGAAGAAAATCCTCCACCTGCGCCTGAAACTCAAGCTGGAAGCAGCTTGAGGGGAAAGATTGAAGAGGATTTCCCAACCTGCTACATAAAGGAAATACCATGCTCAGAAAACACCTCTACTACCCTGGAGCCTCAAGCAAGAGACAAGACAAGGGGGAGGCTCTGTGAGGATATCCCAACATGCTATGTCGAGGAAGTGCCCTACATGGATGAGGTCTCGTAGAGGATCTGTGCGGTAAAGGTGCACCACACAAACATCACAGCTATGGACAAAGACGAGGCCAGTGCAGAAGTGAAGAAGGGTACCTCAGGCGAGGTAGACACAAAAGGAATGCATGCACCACTCCTCCGCGCGGCACGATCTAGTGTTTGAACTCCGAGGACAAATGACAGACTAGGAGCATAGAGACCTCTTCATGGGACAACTTTTGGATATGCTTCTGGACGCTTATTCCAATGCCCCAGCAAATCGAAAATGTCCAACGTGCGCTCATCCGTTTGTCATTCAGGCCAAAGCAGCGTGGCAAGAGGACGAGGACGACAGGTCACTGGGTATTTGAGCTTGTCTTTTTTAGTCTGGTTTTCAATCTTGTTGTTCAGAGTTAAGACGATATATTGTCATCTGTCCTGATTTCCTTCGGGCAAGACAGATGGCAAAACAATATTTTGGCTTCTTTTTCTAGAAACAACATACTTGCCCCAAATTATGCTGGTTTCCGATAAAATGACGACACATTTGGTGACAACAGTAACGTTGTATCTCTATATTTTTGTCAATATAATATAGCAAGTAACACCTTTTTTACTTAAAAAAAAATATATTATTGTATTACTTACATTATTAATTAATATACATCACTATTGAGTAATCAATACTCAAATTATTATTCCCTACTACCTTTCAATATATATATCATTATTATTTAGTATCGTTATTATTTAGTAGTTTATACTTAAATATCTAACTTTATTAGTTTATTACTCACATTATTAATTAATATTCTATATACATTACTATTTAAGTATATTAATACTTAAATTATTATTTAATAATTTATTTCTTAATAATATAATAATTTGATATTTAGTGCTTTTAATACTATGTATTAAATATTTATTATTAATTAATATTCTATATACATTACTATTTAAGTATATTAATACTTAAATTATTATTTAATAATTTATTTTTTAATAATATAATAATATGATATTTAGTGCTTGTAATACTATGTATTAAATATTTAGTTTAAAACATTAACTTGCAACATTTCTAATATACTAAATTATAGTTTTAATTCATTATCATAATAATTATTATTACATCTTGTCGTAGGGTTTCGATTTAGGGTTTTTTATCATCTTACTTTTAAGGTTTTTTTTTAGGTTTTCAATTCAGTAGACTAAATTAGTTCCAAATTGACTTGCATCTTGTATTTATGGTGATCATTCACAACTCTTATTTTTGATGATTGGTCCTGAAGATGAATCCAATTTGAGGATTCGAAACGTCGATGACAAAATGGCTCTAATTGTGGGTAATCGAGAAGTCCTTTCTGAAATATCAATATACCAACCTCCCACAAAGCGGTTACCAAACCAACCATGCAAGATACCTAGAAACAAATTGTAGAATTCAAGGATAGGAGAGGATGGAGAATTGTCATTTTTACATAGTCCACTGCATGCACAAGTGGCCACAAATGTTAAACCACTTATGTGAGGCCAAACGTAGTGTCACTCTCCCACGGGTAACTGCGACTATTCCAAAACCAACCATTGACAATGAAATGATTAAAGACATTGAGAGAGGCCATCGTATCCTTGCCTTAACCCACATTCAATTCGACTATTCACCATCGTACTCCATATAAATGTTAAAGCTTGTGAAGGATAGTAAGTATCTACATAGTCAAGCCATAACTTTCCCTTGTGCCATTATGGATGATTGTCTTTCCAAGTGTCGAATGAAAGTGATCTCATGATATCAATGTTAATACTATAGTGGGGCCACGGGTGCATGTGGAGGCCTCCCCATTTTTCAATCTAATACATTCATTTGAACGCACTCCACGATTGGCTTGTGAATCTGGCCAAATGTTTTGTCCACACATGACATGGTAATACTCAATCTAGTCCGGGGTGGCAGGAGCGGGTGGGGTACTTCAAGATCCTAGAGGAAATATAGAATTATCCTATGAGTGGAGTATTGGGGTGGTATCTAACAACTAGGCAGAAGTTTACGCACTTCAACAAGGATTATATTTATCCAGTGTTTGGGGCATTCACACTCTTATTGTGTTAGGAGACTCCAAAGTAATAATCAAGCACATGAGGCTTTAAACACTCCCAAATAACACTTAACTCAAATCCATCTTTCTAAGAATTCATCGGGAAATAAAGACCTTCAACAAGATTGACTTCTTCCACATCCTTAGATCAAACAACATGGAGACGGATCATCTTGCAAATCAAGCTATACAACATCCATCTGACGCCATCTTGGGTAATGAGACCCTCTCTTTTTCTCCTATCCCATGATTCTCTCCAAAATCCAAAAGGAAAAGAAAAAAGGGGGCCTATATCTCCATCAGGACCCCCATATGGTATTAAATACTTGGATCAATGACACAAAACAAACATGGCATATCACCGTCACTCAATTAGACATGAGGATACCACATGCAAAGACTGCAACTCCATGTGCAAACCATTTTTTCCCTTCGGTTTCTTTAAATACATCAGTACCTCACCCTCTTATATTCTACTTCCTCCATTACTCTTGGGCTCATGTGGGATGTACAGTCTCATCATGGACGCGATAGCCTGTACCTATAATCATGGTTCTTGGTAGATATTGAGATCAGGTTCCTAGTTGTCTGCATTAGCTTACACTTGTGTGAATTCTAGCTTAAGGTTTATGTCCCCGAAGCACTATGGAAATTCTAGCTTGGAGGTATCTACCTCTAGCTGCTACTCTATTGTCTCTCTCTAGTTTGTTGATCCCTTTATGCGTCTTCTGGCACTCATGGCGAGGGGCTCACTTGGTCATTGCTTAAAGTGTATGGACATGATTGAGGAGGAGCTTGGCGACCTGTGCACTACGGTCCACTCACTATTGTTACAATTCAGTGAATAATCGTCTCGGGTGCTCATGATTTTAGAAGTCTCAGTGCAATAGAGGCATAACATTTAGCAGCTTAAGGATGAATGTGAGGCTCTCTAGTCTCAATTGGAAGATATTCGCCTCTATCCTCCTCCCAACTTCTCCCCTCGTAATGAATGTGGCATCCTGTAAACGACATCTTCTCCAATGCAACAACCTCCTTTGTGGGACTTGAACAACTCATTCCAGGTTCTAGTCATGGGTTTGAAATATGAATGGTCTTAGTTATTCTCCTCTAGTATATGAATTATTTTTGTATCTGCAGTCTGGGGATTTTCTATAGGGTATACACATATAGGCTGTTTGGACACCATGTAACTATGAAAATATTTTATGTGCAACAATCTAGTGTTTATGGTCCTAGGATGAGCATGCCCTTCGCTCATCACCTAATTTTGAAACTTTGTATCTGTTGTAATGCTCGGGTGCTTCCTGCGCATTTTTGTACTAATACAAATTCCCCCTTTATTGTTAAAAAATACTCAATCTACTTAAAGCCCTAAGTTGTTTGAAGAATACATTGAGTTAAATGACATAAGGGCAATCTCCTTGGAAGGTATTGAAAAAGAGAGACCTAATAAGAATTACCGAGTCCCCCTATTATAACTCTATGAATGCCCATCCCTAACAATAGTGAAAGGCCTTCAAGTAAATTCGTTGCTTCCACCTCTTTATTAAAAGTGATGTTGATACCCCATGCAAACTAAATAACTTGTTTTCCTTCGAAGTCAAAGATAACTCCACACCTACCACTTATATCTCTAAAATATAAAATATCAATTAGAAAATTTAGAAAGATTTTTAAATAATTCTCTTCCACTATTCTTTTTAACTACTCAACAATTAAAAGTATATCATACTTAAAAGGAAAATTTCCCAACTTATATTAGTCATGTACATAATTTATTTATTTTAAATAGATCTATAAATTACCTTTCATAAACAAGATGTATAGTCATGGCATCCATAGCATGATAGCTCAGGGTTTGAACTGCCCCGGAAGGAAACCAATTCATCCCAGAGAGCAGAATAAAACCGTGACCAGAAAAAGTTCTAAAAGTAGCAGTTCTTAACTATCTAGATGACACATTGCCATGCAGGGCCGAAATATAAAAATTCCAAATCAACATGATCCAAACAAAAGACATAATCAAAACTTGGGACTAGAATCAAAGCTATTAGCCTAGAGAAGGCCATGTTCTTGTGTCATTCATGTGGAGACCCCTATCCACATTCATGTTCACGCCAACATCCCTGACAATATTTGGAACGAGAGGATCAATGACTATTGAAGGAGTGGCCTCTTTATTAAGCAAATTAGTCAGAAGAGCTTCCATTGTTTCCCCCCGCTAGTCCATCATCTCTAATTTAAACCGCATATTCGCCAATTATCAACGCAGCTCAAAGACAAGGCTTTGCAGAATTTCCATGGAGTCCAAATGACGCGAGCAATACCCACAGGTGCGGCTATTCACTTGTTGGATCTGAGGAGGTTGCTTAGCTTGTGGAGTATCCGGATGACCAGAGGGATGAGAATAGGAGGGGTTGTTCTTAGTCAACCTTGGAGCAAAGCACAACGATTTTCCTTGATTATCAAACCACTCAATAGGGCAAGACGAGGGAGACTACCATGGCCCTGGACTGCGCGGACCATTAGAAGACAAGGAGGAAGACGAATCTGCAAGACTATGAGGTCTTGATTCCTCCACAACGTTCATGTTCATCGTTTTTCCATAAGTGTTGTACCAAGCCGACCCACGCTTTGAACGACATTGCAGGCACAACATAACTAGGAGGCAGAGGAGCAGGGAGAGAGTAAGAGAGTTATGCAGACACGACTCGAAGAGAAAGCGAAACTAGATATCCCGACCACTAGCAATGGGAGAAGTAGTTGTAGATTCGTTTATACCATAGAGAACCATGAAAACCAATGTCAAAAACGTAACCTAGAGGTCAGGATCTCATGTGCCATGACTTGACATACCATGCGAGTTGACTGACACCATTAAGTTCAAAGTGAAGCTAAGGTGCAGAGCCAACATAGGTTTGTACATAATGAAGTGAATGCATAGGGGGGGAGGCATTAAAAAGGATGGAGGGGAGAGCATAGTGCAAGAGACGTGGCATCCCAAGGTTGCACCACTCTGACCACCCTCATTAAACGCATGTGACACGTGACACCCCATCCAGGGAAGTCATGTGCATAATTTCATTTGTGCTTTACACAATAATTGAAAATGTTACCTATGTAAATATACTTATTGTGTGAAGGAAAATTTCCAACTTATGTTAATCATGTGCATAATTTCCTTTATGGATAATTTTAGATATATATCATATTTTCCATTGAAAAAAAACATTATATTAAAAAATGAATACACATGTTGTTGTCTCATAAAAAAAGAGATTGTTTTACAACCTACATACTATACTAAATCTGGAGAGATATGATATTACAACCTACATACTATACTAAATCTGGAGAGATATGATATCTTGAGTCCTTACATCACCTACTTTATTAGCTATAATTTGTTTCTATTTTTCCATAAGAAAAATATTAGGTTTTTGACATACTCATTCAAAAATGATACACAACAAGTTCCATGTGGATGACTAAAAAATAGCTAGTGGTGAAATTCCATTACTTGTGTCTCCACTCCATCAATAAATTTGTAATATCCAAAAGCGTCGACTGGTAAGCTCGAAGCCTCCTTTGATAATTCATTTGCTTTCAAGTTAAGATCGCGGAAAATATGCATGAAAGAGATCCATTCAAACACACTGATATTTGCCCTGATGTCCCATATAAGATAACCAAGCCTAACAATTTTGATTGGGGATTTTTGGTTTGCCCAGTGAATCACAATTTTGGAGTTGCTCATAACCTGGAGTTTTTTTATTTTTTTACTCATAACTACCACTAGAATAGTCTATAAGACTATGAACTCGGCCCTGTTGTTTGTACCTGGACCCTAAATATATTCCATTTTATTTAATTAATGATTATTTTTGCTAAACACAATATTCATTAAAATTAGAGATAGATTATTAAACCTTAACAAATTAATCTTATACCTATTTTACCAAAATTTTGAACGAACTTTATATAATCAAAACCTCTTATGCATTCAAAACCTCTTATACATTTTGATACAAATATACTAAAGTTATATCGCTCGTGATTTAATAGAAAACCAAACATTAACTCTTTCATTCCCTTGTTCATAATCCATATAGGTAGATTTGATGTCTTTTTTTTCTTTTTATTAGTCCGTGCTTGTAATAGAGATTACGTTTTATCGTCGATCAAAGTTGACTTTATATTAAATTAAATTATTCAAATTTTCCAAGAGTTTATATATTTTTCATTACTAACATAAATTTTAAAAGGGTTTATAAATTTTTTATTATTAACCTAAAAAAAATTTAAAGAATAAAATATTTTTGAATTTTAAAATTCAAAAGAAAAAATTGATTGGTTACAAGTATTAACATAATGAATAAAATATTTTTGAATTTTAAAATTCAAATTTTTTTTTTTATTAATTAAAAGTAATATTTTTGAATTTTAAAATTCAAAAAAATATTTTTGATTAATTAAAAGTATTGATATGACTGTTTTTATATAATTTTACAAGTATTATTAGATACAAAAATTAAATAAAAAATCATAAGATATTAATATTTTCCTAAATGCCATTTAACACTCGTTTATTTGTTATCTTTTTATATATTAATCATTGCAATACACGTTTAATCAGTGCAACATGTGTTCATACCAATATCACATGGAAGAGAGATCAATTTATTGGCATTAATGGATGAATGCAATGTTGATATTATGGTAGTTGTGGGAGGTATTAACCTCCATTTGTGACCTTTGATGAGATTAGAATATTTCGAAAGAGAGAAAACACTTGGACGCAACCTTAGAAGTAAAGTCGGCTAAAGAGAATATTTTATATTAAGTCTTTAGCACCCAGAAAGAGAAGTCAGCCCAGACAGCCTGGTAAGAGCAGTATAAATACAGGACACCAGTTCTCATTTGAGACAGATATCTCAAAACTTTAGAAATCCACTTGTGCGCACTGCAGAAATCTAGTAGTGCGCAAGTCTGGGGAGCAGTTGCACCTGCAGTTCCTGCAATCTGTATTTTTGGTTTTTCTGGGTTGGACTTTCTGATCAATCTTGGTTATCTTTTCTTGGTGCATTAGCCTTGGTTGGCTATTGATTTTTTACTGGAATTATTCTCTCTGTCAAGATCAAGGTGCTCGGGGGTGGCATTAGTGCATATGGTTGGGTGACAATATTGATATATTGTCTATGGTTAAATGAGCACACCCACTTTTCTAACAGGTTATGGGCCCACTCCTCCTTCATTCAGTCTAACCACGGGAAGGAAGCTAAGCCATAAGGTTATCAAGCTCGTTGAAGAACTATTGCTAGGGTTTCTAGCAGGTGTAGTTACTGAAGCATTGTCGTTAGGGTTACTAGTAGGTGCAGTTGCATAAACCCCAAAAACTCTTGCCTAGCACCTTATGATGCAATACCTTACTCAAGGAGAAGATATTCTAGTGCGCCTTGGTCTAGTGCACCTCTTGGCACTCTCAGAAGGCAAAAAAAACCCATCAAGGTTGAGATTTTGGGTCAAAGCTTGACCAGTTATCAGTCAACAGAAATCATGAATAAAAAGATGGATCATCTACACTATTCAGTGCTCACAGGAACTCTTGAATATGACATGCGGATAATTGATAGTGGAGCTTCCAGGCATATGACAGGAGACCAGGCCAAACTCTTTAATCTAAATGAAAAGAAGACATCCTACAAGGTAGAACTTGGAAATAAAAACACCTATCTAGTCGAAGGAATTGGTCAAGCCTCTGTCAAATTGAAAATATGTAACAATGTTCATTTGAGCAATGTCTTATATGTACCTGGTTTAGAAAATAATCTTGTATCCATATCTTGCCTAGAAGACATAGGAAACCAAATAGCCTTTGTAGATGGAAAAGTATTATCTTGATCTAGAGACTCCAGCATAGAGAACACTAGAGTTATTGGAACCCGTGAAGGAAGATTGTACAGACTACTAGAAAGAAATGATGAAGCTCTTGTACATGATGAAGTCAATCCCAATGAACTTTGGCACAGAAGGTATGCTCATATCAACTATCAAGCATTA
>SNQJ01S0011399.1:135033-145083 GCA_010110895.2 Picea sitchensis
TCTAAATTACTTGCAGAATCCTTCAAATATTGGAATAAGATGTTTCACTAGATTTATATGCATAATGTGGTCTAATTGCTAAGAAGGAACCCAAATTGCTAAGAATGAGTGATGTGCTCTAATGCAAAAAATAATTCAAAGTAATAGGCCAATGTTTGAAATTAGATATTGCCATGTAGATGCTACTATGTGATCTTGATAGCAAATAGCTTTAGTTAAGCTTTTTGCATATTTGTCTTTGTTTTTTAATTCACATGTTTTAGTGACTCAATGCAATCCAGATGAGTTGAAAGCATCATTATAGTGCCCCTTCAATGTCTTTAACAATATATAGATAACAACACATGATTTTGTCTTTTCTTTCCCACCAAGTGGATTAACCTTTTCTTTCCACTAGGTGGGTTAAGAAAGATTAGTTCTAGGAGATGAGATAATATTTTCAGCATGCAAACACTTCACATAATTTGAAGAGCATTAGATGATTTGAGATTGATCCCATGTTTGCTAGGCACTCATGCAACCCCTTCCCACTAATGACTTGCACTTGCTACAATAGAAAGAAATGTAAGTGATGGCTTCTACATTCTCTCATGGTTAAGACCAACAATAACAAAACAACTTGACATATTTGATTGTCGACATAGATGCCATTGAAATTGACCATCACCCTCAACTTCCAATATGACTTTTAGTTGAAGGAGTTGGTTTTTCATTTATCTCAAGTCTATTATTCGCTCAAACTGAATTTTTTACTATACAAATATCATAAATACTGTGTTTTCAATATGTTGTTTTTCTTTAATGACATGGAAGAGTTGGATTTTCTTGAAATGCATGTTAGGTTGTCAAGCAAAAGCAACAATGATGTTAGAAAATCATTGTAAATTCTAATTTTTGATAGGTTAGCAACTTATAATATAATTTATGCATTTCATTTAATACGTCACTTCTTTTAAAGGCAAAGGCATGGACTAGTTTTTATGCAACTTTTCCTTGTTTAATTTACTTAAGTCAATCCATTCGTTATCATTCGATTCAGTCAGGTTATCTATTAGGTTTGATTGACTCACACTATTGATATTTATTGAAGGTTTTCATTCTCTCTCCTTTTCACAATGATCCAACAATTCACTCTACATATCCTCCTTAGAGGGGGTGAGGAAACAAACACATCTTATTATGGAGAGCTAACTATTCATTTCTCTTCATCCAATGTATCGTGAGCGGCATTTATTTCCATTTTATAGCACTCTTCCTTAGAGAGATATGATACTTCTATAAGATGGTGACGTTTCTCAACACCTCACCGCCAAGTGGGCCTTCATATGTTTTTCTTTTTACATCTCCCCCCATAAGATTTCCAAGAATCCATTACTATTTCAACAATGTGTTTTGGACGAAATGCCACCAAGTGCCCACATGTAAAACATGACTTGCATTTAAGAAGCTACTTGTCCTAGTCCAATTTTTGCATCCATGTGTTGCCATTCACCTTTAATAAAATTTCTTTAGTCCAACCTTTTAGGAGCTCCATTTAAACACAAAACCTTGAGTAACTAGTGATATTCTTTTGTTAGTTTTGGGGGAGAAAAAGTAAAGATTCCATATAATGTTTCCAATGGTAACTAGGGAGTGAAGTCCTCAAAGTCACATGGGTAGGTCGAGAAGTCTAACCCATATCAACATTGAATATAGTGAATCAAAAGAGAGGTCAAAGGAAGGGCACCAAAGATTTTATGCATAAATCAACACATCCTAAATAACTATTGTCTAGAGTGAAACATGTGCTCCTTGTCCTCCGTGGAATTAGAGTCTGCAATGAAAAAAACACAAGCATAAGGGTAGATACAAGACTCTACCCTGAGAAGTGGTTTCTATGATTAAGAGATCCATTGGGGTAGATCCAAGAGTACATGTTGGAGTCCATTGAACTGACAATCAATCAATCTTCCATAATGAATTCTACTTATTACATAGTCTCTTGCTAAGAGAGACAATAGGGATCAAGGTTGATTTCTCATGGTAAAGCAACCACAGGGAAGAGAAAGAGACGTTCCACTAAAAATTGTAGGTGTGGTAACCTCCTTAAAGTTTTTTGGGTCCTTGTGCACTATCCAACAACTTGATAGAAGGGAAAAAGTACCATTAGGGTCCTCTAAAAGAGATAAAGGCATAATTGGTACCAAAAAACTTGCTTGAAAAAAATCCTTTGAAAATCCCTTGACAGGTCGTTATTGAACTCTTCAAGAAGTTGCTTAGAAGCCACTCCTTTAACTTCAAGTATTCCTTGCACTAAATGTCCCTTCGCATTTCCATGAATTAGGGTTTTGGGTCGAGTCAATAACCATGAGTTGATCATAATACACACCCTTCCAAAACCCTAGCTCCAACCTTAACTCAATCTCTAAATCCCAACTTCAAGATTCAGTTGGAATCTCCATGGCCTTCAATCGCTCTCTAGTCAAATACATAGCTCAAGGCCACACATGAATATTTAAATTAGAAATTGTGATGATCTACAACATTACTTAACATGAAATGATTATAGGGATTGTGCATCTCTCCTCTGAAACCCTTGCTCCCTAATCCATTGTCATTAATTAGAGCCAATTAAGTGTAACAACTAAGGATCATTTAACTAACACTAATGATAATTGTACTAGAAAACAATTTGCAAACATCACTTAACATATAAAGGAGATTTATAACCGTTGATATTGCCAATTACATAAAATACACAACATTTTTTAATTATGAATGGAAGAACCCATGGCTCAACCGTGACTATGTGTTTATTATGCATCTACATTTCACCCTATGTTGAGAAGTTTGGTGGAAAGGTTTACACTTGCGTTGTCTCAAGTACATGACCTTACTTTTGCCATTTACATGCCGTAAACAACATTCTTTGATATCAAGTGGCAAAGCTCACAAACTCAAATATAATTATATGCTTATGGGTGGTGTTGGGATATGATGGTTAAAATGCCCATCACTGGGCATTTTGGTTGTCAAATATTGTTAAAAATGCAATATAGTGAAATACATCTAATTATATGGTCAAAACTATCAAAATCACATGTACTTTCCAAATTCCAACACCATGTATGATGCACCTTTTAAGTTTTAAGTTATTACTTTCTTGTGAAGGTAGGTTTGTATTAAAATACATGCTTATGTTATATTTGTTTTTGTCATTGGCTTCCACTTATCACGATGTAGCTGGCGTACATTGTCCCTTTTAGGAAAGATTGAACCAACTACATTGTGATAAGTGGAAGCTCGTGAAAGAGTGCAACTAACATCATTCAAATTGGATTCCTCTCGATAAAAACCATGAATGAAACATTTAGTGCTTTAAAAACACCCAAAACTTACATATAGTCTCTACCACAATTAAGTGTGTTACATATCCACAAACATTAACATAAACACAAACATATTATTGACTAAACTTGAATGCCATAAAAACACTATCATTTCTCATTCATCAACCCAACAAATCACTCTTAACAAAAGATTTATGTTATGTTAACTATATAACCCACCTCTATACACCACACAAGCCAGCCAATCATCACATGCCAAAATCAAACTTTACCTCCATAGAAGAAAAGCGAGGCCGATTTCAAAATTTTGAAGGAAAACAAAACAAAAGAGGTGAGATAAGCTCCCACAGCCCGGCCCAACGAGATTGTATCGAATTTTTGCCAAATTTAAAAGGATTGGGATTTGGATAAAGTGGCATAGGAGCGCAAAGTCACATTTGGGCATGGAAGAAGCGGCGAGTACAGATGACGGCACTTAATGTTGTATGCGTATCTCTTCGTTCTTTTACACCAATGCCACTGCTGTTACCCCGTCCTCAACCTCTGCATATTCTTCCACAAGGTTACTTGAGTGGCCCCTATTTGTATTTGTTGCTAATGTTAATCTTTTTCTTCCTCTTACTGCTCATCATGTCATTGTGTAGTGCGCTTTGGGATACACAGAATATCTCTCAGAGCCAAACATTACCGATGCAATGCCGGAAGGCAGAAGTATACTTCATCCACAGTTGACGAATATCATAAAGTAAGTAGTTGCAGACAAATCTATTTGCAATTTGAAGACACCCATTTCATTTTTCATGCATGGGGATTGAAATCACGACTATCTACTGGAAAATTTCATACCAAACCAACTTCATCTTCCCTCATCCCTAGTTTATTGTAAATGATAATTAGATTAGTGTTGGAAGATGGTTTTCCGGAGAATGGTCCAAGGATTTATGATGGTTATTTGAATACTTGCAATGATCTCAAGTATTTCACTTTGTCCTTTGTGATAGTTGTAGGGAAACAATTTCCTGGATTATTAAGTTTTGTTTTGATTTTGGTTGTGTTCCTTCCCTTACAGGATTTGGATGATCACTGCCCATGAAATTTTCTAACATTATCATACAAATATTTGGATGGATATTGGAAATTATGTCAATGGGACTTTGGTTCACTAGTGAGGTTAATGGGAGTATTGGTATTAGGCTGTCCATCAGAATTCCATTCTTGCCGTAGTCCGCCTCACCCAAATGGAGGTTAATGGGAGTATTAGGCTGTACATTAGGTTTCTATTTTCACCATGGTCTTCCTCACCCAAATGGCACGGCTTTCAAAGGAATGAGGACAGGTGAAAGTCGAAAACAATTTTTGATAGAAATAGTTACCTTTTAGATAGGGCACCTAAGCTGAAGGAAGTCTGCTCAATTTGGTGCAGCCCCTTGGGGCATGTTCCTTGAAACACTTGCAACAAAAAATGGAAATTACGTCAAAAAGTGATTTTTAAAATGCATATGATAGAAAGTGTTGCTTCTTTGCACATTGCATTGGCTGCATTACAGTGTAGTTAAAAAAGAGCACTGCAGTTGCTACGAACATGTCATGGTCCAGAAGGAGGTGCAGGTTGCATTCCCTTGGGTGTGATACATGTCTATGCAAGTTATTATGGCAGTATATTGACAGTTGGATCTTCTATGCAAGCATACCAAGCTTTTGCTCATGACATTGTAATACTTTTCCCTATCTACTTATTGTGATTGTTCCCATCGTTGCTGTTATTAAGGAAATGCTATAGTTTTAAGTTATAAAATATTGAGATTCTTGTGTATGATTGTTTGAGGAATTGTAACAAAATTGAAGTTGATATTATTGGAGATGTAAGGTCTTCGGCTATATGGGCGTGGAGACCTTCGCCCAAGTCCTCAAGTAGATGGAACATGGGATTGCTCCGGCACCCAAGTTGGGCAAGTGGACGCCTTGGGCATGCAAACGCGTTAAGCGGCTTGCCTAAGTATGAAGTGACCAAGAGATTGGGGCGCGCCAGCATGAGGGGCACATCAAGGTTGGGCGCATCGGTCCCAAGGGGCACGATGATTGACGAGTGCGTGGGTTTGTTTGGGTGACTGGGTCTGCAAAGGGGCACGATGATTCATTTGGGCGATCGGGTCCGTGAAGGGGCGTGACACCCCCAAAAGGACGCGATGATTCACGATGGTGACCTTTGGAGTCCCTATAAGAGAACAAGGGCGCACAACCAAGGAAGGAAGATTTGGAGAACAAAGGAGAGCAAGAAGAGCTCTGCGGTTTTGAAGCAGATGAAGAGGGCGAGCTCCCTCAAGGAGCCAAGTTGCTCCACCTAGGAGGACTTGTGTCGCCTTGAGGTGAATTTGTTGGACAGAGTTGGGCAAACTTCTCTTGGGACGATTTTGGGGAAGTCTGGAAACATAGGTATGTTGGAGGCACATGTGAGGAAGAATTGAAATCTATGAAGTCTGCGGAAACGAAGAGACAACAAGTCTGCACATCTGAGGTGCACCGCAAGAGGTTGCGGAGATGGTTGCGACATAGAGTCTTGGTGTGACGAATCTGTGTATGAGTGTCCTGGTGAGGTGAGGTGAGTTGTTTGACTATCTCGAAGTTGTAAACCGAGCTAGTAGTGCTCATGTTGTAACTGTTTTGCAATAACAAAGACTTAGTTGGGTGTTAGGCACGGTTTGTGCCGCCCACACTATATCTATGTTTCTCTTGTCAGTTTCGCAAGTGTTCTCATGTTCATGGATGTATGCTTAGAAATGACTAAGTGTTAAAGCTATTAACAAATGTCTAAGTATACAAGAGTTGCACTAGAGTTGGAGTGTGACTTGCCAGTAGCCTAGAACAGAGTATGGGTATGCTCTAGGTGAAGAGGTGTAGTCTGAACGAAGTATCCTTGGTGTTGCCAAGCAACCAAGTGAGAAGCGTCGCAGTGCCGCACTCCCTCAAGAGGTGCACGATCATAAGATTCGGCTAGGCACACTGTGGGGACGTGACAGGAGAAGCTTTAAAATTAAATATCAGGGCTAGAGTCTGGTTGTATGAAAAAAAAGAGTGTCCAAACAAGGTTTAGTCTCGCATGACACTTATGATTTTTTGTGGCTACTGATGATAAAAGCAAAATAAGTGATGACTTAACCTCTCAAAGTAGTTGTCACTCTTAACCATGACACAGAGGCTGCTTATCCTTCTTGATCCTACTTGTCATCAAAGCTTTTAAGAGTTGCTATTTTGTGGTGGGATAGTTGGAGCATCCTCCAACGAAGATAGATGCAGAGCTTGAGATTTTCTTGTACTTTAATTTGGATGATGTCAATTGTCTTCCTTATTTCGGCATGCATGTCATCCAACCTATCAATCATCTTCAAATGGTGCAAAAAACTATTCAGAACTTTCGGGCCATTTGCATGACCGTAGAGTGGTTTCGGGTCAAACACTTTCACTGTGATTTTCAAGGCTTTCCCAACAATTTTTTCCCTTGAAACTTTTTGAACATTGTATGGACCTCCTTTATGTTGTTCCCCTTGTCGAGAGCTTTCTCATGAGCTATTGTATGCCCAAATCAGAATTTGGAGTGAGGACTTTTGGTCCTGACAAGTTGACCGTCACATTTCCTCTCGATAACCTTGACTCATGACCTTCCAGTGTCTAGTCTCATGGCATTTTTTGTTAGCTTTCGGGTTACTTTGAAAGTGTTTACACCATGTTTAGGGGTACTTCATGAGTTTTGGGGTACATGGTCTATGTTTAGCCCTTGGATGGTCCGAGATGGATTGACACAGGGGAGATGATCCGTGATGGGTTTACACAGTGGAGGTAGCTTTCTCAATGATTGCTTGACCCCAGGTGGGTGCTTGCTTGGAATTCTTCCCTAGGGTGTTGGATTTCTCTTGCTTGCTGGGTAGACACCCTTCATTATGGACACATGGAGAGATCCAATTGCTTGGAGAATGTTTGACTTAGGAGGAGCATTGTGCATCTTGGAGGAGGGATTCGAGCCCTAGATAGCATGGGGTAGTTTGGATTCATGGATGGAGGCTTGGAGTTGGCTCGAGGACTCCCGGGTTACGATAGTGTTCTTGTAGGGCAGATGACCTAGTGGAGGACATGGCTTAGGAGGAGCAATGGAGTCCGCTTGTTCTTGGGATGAAGAGGTGTACATTGTGGACACACCTTCAGTAGCGACACCATCTTGGAGTTTGTATTGTGTATGACATCACCTTGGAGCATGGCATGTGTACCCTTGGAGTGAAGTGCTTCACTTGTGTTGGCCTACATGAACTTATTGTAGGTTGCTTGTAAGGGCTTGGACCCACATTGTATTGTTTGCCTCCCTTACCTCTCATATATATAGAGGAAGGAGAGATTCCTTCTCATTCATAACTTGTGTTGTTCATTCTTATTCACTCTTGTGTAGAGATGTGACCTAGAAGAGGAGCACACTAGTCTTCTCTCTGTTTGTCTTCATTTGTACTTGATCTCTCTTTCGGAGGTGCTAGGGTTTCATGGTCTTCTTGGAGAATCTTGGAGCATCTTGAAGTCTAGGGTTAGGGTTTACCCTTGGAGGTTTGAGATTAGGGTTTTGTGATAAAACCCTAGGGTATATTTGGTGAAGAAGAAGAAGAGAAGAGGACTTGCCTTGGAGGACTTATTGGAATGGTTCTTGCATGTTGCAACTCCTTGGTTGAGATACAATTTTTCTTGGTTTTCCCTAGCCAGGGTTTTGGAGAACTAGTGGTTTGTACTAGCATTGAGAGAAGGCTATGGTATGTACATGAACTTCATCTTGAGCATATTAATAAAGTTATCAGTTGTCCAAAACTTGTGCAATTTTCAGATTTGATTTTCAGCCATCTATGTTCTTCATGTATTATTATTTACAACTATACATGTCTTGCTGATTTGATATAAGTAAAAGGCAATTTTGTTGAATGACATGAAATCATCATTGAAGAATTTAAGGGCTATTTTGCTGTGGTTATATTTTCTGTTTTGCTGCTGTTATATCTGCTGTAAAAGTGAATTTTCAGATCTGGTTTATGCTTGATAAATTGCCCTTGAGGTCTGAAAATTATCTAGACAGTTTAGTATCTTTTCTCCTTGGGTTGCCTAGAAGATTTGGTTGTTAGAGAGTGAAATAGTGTACTCTTTCTGCTGCTGTTTTATACTCTATTTCATAACAGCTTTAAGGCTGAAAATTCACAGAATTAAGATCCGGGAAACCTCTAGTCAAAGATGCGAAATTGTTCTATTTTGCATTAAAACTCAATCCGGGAAAAAACTTCAACATGGTATCAAAGCTTGTTGTGGCCGAGATCACTCTAGTGTAAGAGGGAGCATGTATTTCAGCTGGAGATTACTTAGGAGATCTACTTGATCTTGTTGAGTTTGTTGGGGTTTCAAACCCTAGGTTGCTTGAGAGAAGCACCTTGACCCTTGGAAGGGGGTTGTTTCTACTTCATATATACTGCTGATTTTATGCGCTTGAAACTTGTTCATGATGTGTAGGGTGACTCTCTATTATAGAGACCATGACAGGTTGGTTGGAGGTTCCAATTTTGTTCCATGGCAGCTTAGGCTTCAGATTCTTATGGAGGAGGCCGATCTTTGGGAGCATGTTGAAAAGGAAATTCAAGAACCTATTGATCTAGCACAGTTGGCTGCTCATCGGAAGAGGGAAGCCAAAGTGAAGAGAATCATTCTTGATTATGTAAAGGATCACTTCATCTCACACATTTTAGATAATATGACAAGTAAGAGTATGTTTGATGCTTTGGTTAAGTTGTTTCAAAACTCTCGTGCTTCTCGATAGCTGCTTTTGCGAAACCAACTTTCAACTATTTGCATGAGCAAGATAGACACTATGGTGAACTATTTGACCAGGATCGGTGAACTGAAAGATCAATTGCCTACCATTGAAACAACAATGGAGGATTAGGAGTTCGTGTCCATTGCCCTAAAGGGACTTGCTCCTTCCTGGATGTTGTGCTCGAGAGAACATACCCAAGTTTCCAAATCTTTGGCTTGATTTTGTGCAAGAAGAAATTAGGTTGTAGTCTAGTTCAGAGCAACAAGGGGAAGTAGATGTTGATGTTTGGACAACATGGGGAAGACATTCTCTTAGAATAATAATTAATAATATAATTATTGATAAGTAAATGATAATAATAAATAGTTATTGATTTCTCAAGGGACGCATCCTTTCATGGATGGTCACCATATGTTCCCTATATATGGAACACTCATCATTGTAATAATATATCGATCATATCTCATATGAAGAAAAAAAAACATGGTATCAGAGCAGGACCGGGCTTGACTCCTTCACAGGAGGGCCCAGGAAAATGAGAGTAGAGTAAAATGTTGGGAGTGCTAAATTTATGGGGTTGTTACAATCTCTATGTACAACATATTTACTTTTTTACTCCTACCTAAATTATAGAAAGAATTCCATAAATTATGGTGGGCAGTAATTTCTAGTAAAAATGTCTAATTACCTAAATATGAGGAATGTACTGCATATTTACTTTTACCTATATTTATGCAAAGAATTGCATGAATTATGGAGGAACAATTTAACAAAGTCAAATGCTATGTGGATGGATTATAACCAAATTAATTCTTGGGTAGTTACGAAGGTATTCTCCAACTATTTATAAGAAAGAAAATTAAATTAAATTAAAATTTAATTTTTCAAAGAGAC
>SNQJ01S0011400.1:9524-29394 GCA_010110895.2 Picea sitchensis
TTGAACTCTTAACTAAGACATCCTCACAAAGTATGATGTTATGTTGTCATCATCATTCATCTTCATGTCACGGATCTCATTCTTCAGACTCATTACTTGTCCAATGTTTCTGACTGAGAAGAGGTTTGTTAGGGCATCGTACATATTCTTCGATTAGTCAAGATGGGAGATGTAGGGTATAAAGTGGTCTTTTTTATATTCCACTATGATACTCATGGCATTTATGTCAATGTCTCTAAACTTCTACATAACTGCAACGTTTTGTGGTTCCTTCTCTTTTCCTTCTTCAAACTCTGGTTCCACGGTCTTTCCTTTCACGATTTCCAACACTTTATTCTTGGCAAGGATGAGGTCAATCCTTGTCTTCCACACTCTGAAGTTAGAAGACCCATCTAACTTGTTTTATGACTTCATAGAGTAGGTCATGGTTTCCTTGACTTGGTCAACCCTAGATTTGATAAAAAAACTCAAACTTGACGTCTTGTCTTGTTGAGAGTACCAGGAGGTGCGCTAGGCTAGGGCACACTAGTTTATCCAGAAATTAGGTAAATCCCTTCACTTAAGGTTCCTCAATGATAGGGTTAGGGTTTCTTCAAATGCACCTGCTACTAACCCTAGCAACAGTGATTTAGTAACTTCTCCTGCTAGAAACCCTAGCGATGGTTCTTCAATGAGCTTAGGATCCTTATGGCTATGCTCCCTTCCAGAGGTTAGAATGAATGAAGGAGGTGTGAGCCCATAACCTGTTAGAATTTGATGGATTGTGCTTGTTTTACCATATACAATATCACTATTGTCACCCAACCATAGGCCGAAGCCACCCTCCGAGCACCTTAACCTTGACAGAGAATCATTCCGAAAGAAAAACCTAGGCTAGATAGCCAGAAAAAGGGTAGTGCACCTTTCTCCAAGGACAGTGCACAAAACAAGAGCTGATCAGATAGTCCAAACCATAACCAAGAGATATTCCAAGCCAAAACAAAATCTGCTAGTTGCAACAGCTGCAATGACAACTCTCCTCCAGACTTGCGCACAAAATTGCCCAACTGTAGTGCACACACATGTGATCTGCAATTCTGAGAATACTTGCTAGAATGAAGAATGACCTCCCGTATTTATACTAAATCTGACAGACTGCCTGGGTTGACTTCTTATTCTGGGTACTAATTCTTTAGTATATATTATTTCCTTTAGTCGACTTCTTCTCTTCAAGACTAATAACCTAATACAGGGAATTCCCTTGAGCCGACTTGTCTTCTAGGGTTATTAACCAATCAATTAGGGTTTCTTCTTGCTTCCCAGAATATTCTATTATCGTAAGGTTTACACATGGAGGTAAATACATCCCGCAGCTACCATAATATCAATAGTTAGCACTCTGTAAATTTTGACTGGATGATAGACAAACGACATAGGTAATTGTTTCAACCTACTTTAGAGCTGAAGCACTAGCTTTCTCAACTCAGAGAGGGCTCTCTCGTGTCATTTGATATTTCTTTGGAAATTGGTGGCTAGATTTTGGTTTGTTTTGGGGGTTTTTAATAAAGTTGCTGACAAGGAAAGGGAGAAACACTTACGGCTATGGAGTCAAAATTCTGAAAGTGAATGAAAACAATGACCAGTCAGTAGAACTCTCCAGAGGATAAAGTCTAAAATAGGTGATGAGTTTGAGTTATTCTTGAATTTAAATAGAATGTAGGAAGATAAAGAAAAAAAATAACTACATCAGAGCATTACTGAAATGAATTCTAAATTTGTTAAGAATAAATACACACAGTTTAAATTTCTTAACCCAAGAGCATCACAAGATGAATTATGGGCCTTTAACTATCCAATTTAAATATAAGAAAGTGTAAATGGAATACAAATAACAGGAAATACATACGATGAAAGAAGACAAAGCTCATATCACCACCATTAGAATATTTTCATAGAGACTTCAAAAGCTTCTACATATATATTCAATTCAGCTTCAGAAAATTACAATAGAGTTCGAAACAACCAAAAGGGTGCTCTTGCACTTCTGCCAACATTAATTCAATCAAATGCCCTAACATTTATACAATTTGATTACAATGACTGAAACAAAATGTTTTAGCTTCTAAACTAATTATAGTAATTTCAACTGACAGTCTCGGTATATGAACCAATTTACAATGATCACTCAAAAGACGTTTCAAAACTAAGAACGAATTTCTCTAACTGCTAAGCTTCCTTTACGAAATCTGGCTTGCCCTGATCTTTTGTTGAACTCGTTGGCTTGGTGACACCTGGAGGTCACTTACTGGTTCCAGGAAAATTACATTTTGTCTTGCCTAGCCGCATGATTTCCTTCCATTGTGAGTAAGAAGGAATCTCGTAGTCCATCATCTCCTTAATCAAAATCTCTAGGTCAATGCACGTGGAGTAGGAAATAATCAGCATGCCAATCTTCACCGTTTTTAATTGATTCAAAATTTCAAAGTCTGTGGCCAAATACTCTACCAGACTTGGGCCTTTCAGACTTTCCTCCATAGCTTCAAATTTGGAATGGTCCACCTACACTGAATGAGAAGATAATTGTATTCTTCTTGATTGTATAATGAACCTTTGCCATCCCAAAATAGTGGGAGGCCATTGACAAACAATTTTTCAAATGTGTCTCTAAACTCCTATATATTGTGCTCCATTTGCATAGCTTTGTTATGAACCGATTTGATCAAGTTGTGCTTAGCGATGATTCTCCTGGCCCAGATGATCAAAGCAGTTATGTCCTTTATCCCAATAGTCTAAAGATCAACAGTGGGCACAAAATTCAACAAATCAATAGCATTCTGGGCCCATTCAGAAGGTTTCTTGGATAATGTTTCATTAACAACAATACACCTGCTTCGGGACGTGGTAACCATGTTGTCTTTGTCATTTATAAAATTTAGATAAACTCTAAACTTAGAAGCCTCTACAACAATAGCATCCCAGATCACATTTTTAGCTCCTTGCAATATTGTTTTACCTTTTAACCTCGTCCTCAACTTTCTCACTCTCTCTTGCAAATCTTGATTTTCCCTTTGGAGTGGAGCCATCTTTTCATCTTTTGTTTTCATCTCTTGTTTCATCTTTTCCAAGGCTTCCTTTGCCAGTGTTTCATGGAAACCTGCATAGGAGATCTATATAAAGAAATTACAAACAAAACTTATCAAGAAAGGAAGAGAGATTCAATATGGAAGAATGAGAAAATATATTCACACTACTCCAATGAGTTGATGATTGATACATAGATCATGATCAATATGACACAGTGAATGAGTGGAATACACTCATATATAGGGAAAGACATTCCATAATTAAGAAAAGAAATCAAGCAGTTACCTTTCCTTGGGAATGCATGCATGCATAATAGTGATGGTAAAAATAAANCCCCCCTGAACATCAATATGGAGTAAAAAATGAGTCCCGACTACTAGGCCATTTTAGATACTCATGTACAATGCAACTAATGAACACTGAATAAAAGTGAGGAAAGAGGGAAAACCACGTGGGAACAAAACCCCCCCTCAAATAAAAACTGTTAGACAACTGTGTTCTTCACTGCAAGATGATCTCGCAAAGTCTGAAACTTATGCTCACTGAAAGTCTTTGTAAAGATGTAGAAATCTTTATGGATCTGATGAAGTCCTTTGGCAACCTGTCGGGCCTTGTACCTCTTGATCCTGTGGACCCATCTGCACCTAAAAAAAATCCTTTTTGGTGGATGTGGAATCAGATTCCAAGTTTGGTTCTGTAGGAGTGAGTCATACTCCTTCTGCATGGCTGCTTTCCATAATGGATTTCCCACAACCCTATTGTAGTTCCGTGGATCAGTAGATTGAACCATATAACAATGCATGGGCATCGCAGGTTCTGAAGATGAAAATACATGAGAAGGATCCTCATGCTGAGATCGATTCATCCTTGAATCCAATGGATTACTTGCAAGGTTTCCTGCTACCTGAAGTGTGGTATGTGCCTTCTTGGGCATCTGTTGAAGCTTCGACGCTGGCTTCTTATCTTGATGTACTACTTGCTTATTTCCATGTACAAAATCTGAGTGTATGGAATCATCTCTAATGTATGAAACTGATGGAAGAACAAGAGTATATTCATGTTGCATTGGAGGTGCATGCAATGTTCTCTCCTTATGTGTAAGTAGAATAGAGGAGTCATCGTCAGAAAACTTAGTGAATTTATACAACCTTGACTTGTGATCCAACTCACCAATTGCAATGATGGAATTGTCATGCATGCCAATTACTGAAACTGAATCTGATGTAAATTCAACCTTTTTACCTTTCTGAGTGATCTGATAAACTAACAATAGATTCATAGAAAGTTTGGGAACATTTAAAGCATTCTCAAAATTGCCATTGTGGAGTTCCACTCTCCCTTCTCCTGCTACTGCTACTGCTACTGAAGTATCATCCCCCATGAGAATAGGGGGTCTTGAGCATGGAATCAAGGAAGATAAAACTTCCTCTTTCAATGCCATATGATGGGATGCACCAAAATCTATAATCCATGAATTAGATGAGGAATTAATTGCAACCAGATCATGATGATTACCTTTCTTAGGAGAAGGATCTTCTTCCTTCTGCTTCTTGACTCCCTCTGGAATGAAGTTTCCAAGGTTGTTCTGTTGAAGTGCCCGTTCCATAAGATCGATCTGTTTCTTCATGCATGTGGATTCTTCATGATTCGATTTATTGCAATATGTGTATTTCTTTCCCTTCTTCCTCCCTTTGGAATTTGAAGAATCTTTGGAACCTGAAGAATCATTGAAGGGTTTGGAATATCCCTCCTTCTCGTTCTGTTTGGATGACCCTTTTCCATCATGCATGGTGAGTGCATGTGCTTTGGGATATTTCATGAGGCCCATCTGTATGAGTTTTGTCTTCTCTTGTGTAATATACTCAATGTACCAAGCCAACGTAGGCATTTTCCAATTTGTTCCAAAAAGACACATGCCAGAATGGAAATTGGAGACATATATAGCGTATTTTGGTCCTAGCTTGGCCAAAATTGTTAGAATAAGTTGTTTCTCTTGTGTAGACTTACCAATACCACATTAACCTAAGATTAATAGAAAATATTTAAATTTAGTAAAAAAATCTTGTATATCATCAAAACTTTTAGGTTCTAAGGTATTCAACTCTACCTCAAACATATGACCTCGCATCTCATCCTGCTTTCCAAAGAGTCCTTCCAAGGTGGTCCAAATATCATTTAGAGTCTTGCATGTGGCAACATGAAACCATGAATCAGTGGAGATTAAATCAAGAAGTAGTCTTGTGGCCTCATCCTTACGGTTCACCCATCTCATCTTCTCAATCGCTGATGTAGGTTCTGTTTCTGTCGCCATCGTCAAATTATATAGTCCTTTTTTTTTTAGTTGGAATGTCGCCTTGGGATTCCAATCAAAATAATTGTATGGTGTGAGGATTACCACCAAGTTTAATTGTATAATAGTTGTCATATAAATCTCTCCCACTGTTTCTAAGAACCCCTAAAAATTTACTCTCAATCTCCAAGTGAAAAATTAAGAAATCATGGTAGAAATGACACTTTAAGTGAAAATTCGTATCAATTTCAATAGATGATCTTGCGACTTACTTTCTAAGCAAACGGTGAGGAATCTCGCCAAATGGTTGAAAAAACACTTCCAAAATGGGCCAATTTATTTTCCAAGTGGGTTGTTTCCTAAAAAACGTAATAATTTTTTGGGAGCAATCACTGTAGAAAGGTACGGCCACATATTCGTATAAATTTCAGGAGGATATCTTGCAACGTACTTACTAAGCAAACAATGAATAATCTCACCAAACAGTTGAAAAACCACTTCCAAAATGGGTCGATTTAATTTCTTTTTAGGCCGTTTCCTCAAAAACGTAATATTTTGGGAGGAATAACTACTGAAAGGGATGACCATGAATTTAGCTCGCTGAAACTCCGATTTTCCTTATTCTTTGGCTTGTCTGGCTTGCTCCAAGTAGCATAGCTCTGATACCATGTTATTGTTTCATCGAAAAATGCATAGGATATATAGCTAAAGCAAGTACAAACAAAGCTTATCAAGAAAGGAAGAGAGATTCAATATGGAAGAATGAGAAAATATATTCACACTACTCTAATGAGTTGATGATTGATACATAGATCATGATCAATATGGTACAATGAATGAGTGGAATACACTCATATATAGGGAAAGACATTCCATAATTAAGAAAATCAATCAAGCAGTTAGCTTTCCTTAGGAATGCATGCATGCATAACAGTGATGGTAAAAATAGAAAGTCTAAAATAGAACTAGTTAGTTAACTCCCACTGAACTAGTGTGTCGAAAATAGAAATTTCTCCAACATCCTTAAGGATTTTGATTTTCCCCATTTGTAATCTCACTTGGGACATGGCTTGAACCAATCCAGCAATGATCGATCCATCTTCTGTATTAGTAGGTACAATGACAACCATATCTGACGTTGCTACTTGTCCTTGTAACCAATTATCTTTCTCCTTTTCCAGCTGTTATACTTTAGCTTTGTAATTTAGTGCTTCTTGTCTGAATGTTTCCTTCTCTTTCTCTAGAGAAACTAGCTCTGTTTCCTATGGATGTTTAGTAGGGGACATATTTAGCTTCTTCTTCGGACCTTGGATTATCTTTTCTTTCTCATATAAAGAATCCTTTACTCCTTGAGGGCCTTCGGACTCCAATATTTTGACCTGTATCTGCCAGGCTTTGCTGGATGCTTTCTCCTTTTTCAATTGCCCATCTAGTTTGAGTGCATGTGTTTTCAATCTTGAAACTTTCATACTTAAGATTACATAGTCTGAGTATAGCATGTCACTAGCATTCTTGTGGAACTTTACTTTGTCTAGGGCACCAATATTCTCACAGTGCATATTGATTTCAAACACTTTATCATCATCTGTTATTGCCATATTAAACGTCTTTCTCTCCACATCTCTGACTGAGAACAAGAACGTCTTGTGTTGGGAGATCTTCTCTACTTTAGCAACATGTCTCTTATCTCACTGTTGGCCATACTTCCTTTTACAACATACTGGTTCATCAAGTCTTCTTTGGATTGATATACTGCCCCAGGTATCTTGCTAAATATGTGTTTCTTGCTGCTAAAAACCCTTGTGTTGCTTTCACTTTGTGGCATGATTTCTGTACCAACTTCTTCGTTCTTGGTTTCACCTTCCACCATCTCCATGCTCGTTTTCTCTTTAGGTTCTTCTTCTTCCAGGTCAACCACTTGAGAGGGTGGTATAATTTTCATCTTCTTGGGAACATCTTGGTGACTACTGACACCCAGGGCCTTTGAACTATTCCTCTTATTATAAACACTCAACTTTGGGGCTTTAGCAATCAATCTTGGAGAAGCTTTATGTGTCTGGATCTGCTGAGGGGAAGACTCTATTGGTTTTATCCGATCATGCTGCAAAGTGACCTCCATATCTGTACATGTTTCCAGATTAGCCAGTTTATCAAATCCTTCAGCATGATCGTGCTCATAGGGGCCCAGTTTACTCACCATCCTTATCTTTGATATGATCTGATGCGGGTCATATCTCCTTCCTTGTAATTGTGTAAACCTGAATTCATTGAATTTGTCTTGGATCTGAGGTAAATAGGATTTGTTTTTTGCCACAAAGGGTCCTACCAGGAAAGGAAATTTTAAGTTAGATGCCTTGTGTGCTTTTAGAAAGTGCTCTGTTTCTGAAATGATCCTTTGTCTGATGAACTCTAAGGAAAAAATTCTAGGAGTCAAAAAGACTGGTAAAAGATAAGGTCCTTATTGATAGCCATACACCCATATCATAGTAGATTGTATGAAAAACATCCAATCTCCTACCCTGCCCTATGGAATTGGTTGTAAAAAACTTTTCATTTCTTCCAGAACCCTTGGCAAGTCTAAGTCGAAGATAATACTGTATACCTTGGACATGATTTTATTGATGAAAATCAACATGGTGATCCTTTTTCATTCAGTTGAGATGAAAGCAATTTTAGGGAATTCGGTCTTATTTGATTCCAGGAACATCCTCAACAGGTGCATGTAGTATCTGAAGTGTCTCAATGAAATGAAATTGACTAGTTTTCGATGCATATTATCAGCGATGAATTTGTCAAAACTAATATAGACCGATTGACGAGACTCTGACACAAAAAAGGTTAACATGAAACCTAATATGACTTCTACTATGAACTTGTCATTATATAACCCTAAAATTTGGGTAAGAAGGGAACAAGCCCACTGGAAAGTAATGATCATAATGCTCACATTGATAGGTAACAACAAACTTTCTGAATGGTGTTCAGGTTTGACAATGGTTTGTAGAAACAAGGTTTTTACTTCTGAAGGGAATTATCTGTAAACTATGATCATGTTCTCTTCATCGAAGGGCTCTGGCGCTACGGAGGAGGACTCTAATACATTGAGGGTATGTCGAAGTGACGGGCTGTCTATTTCACATAAAACCTCTGACTCTAATTTATTCAAAATTACTCTTTCTTCTTGTGAATATTGCTCGGCACACCAGCTTATGAACTCAGGGAAAGGAAAGACTACTTGTACGACATAAGGGGTAATGGAGGCTTGATCTGTTATGAGGAAAGGGATCTACTTCCCAATATTTTCTAACAAATTCGATCTGGACACGAAAATGGGTGAGACTATTATCTATGTGTCGAAAACATCAGAGCCCCTGTCAATTATGGCTTCTTCTCTAAAGGTGATGTCTTGTTCATTCATGGATAAAATGACAGGATTAGCGGCCATTGTGAAAAATACTCGTTAAGCGGCGAAGAAAAAATGAATCTGATCTAACTTTGATCTTGAGTTTCGAATGGATGGTTTGCGTCAAATTTTGAATGTTTGAATGTTTCAAAGTATCATAAAATAATGTTGAGGATCCTCCTTTTATATGTGCCTATTGATATTGGGGACTGGAGAAAGTGATTTTAGGCAGACCGATTTTCACCTTGATGTACCTCTAGAGGCATCATGTGTCCACGAATGAAACCATGTAATTTTTTCATGGCCCACCTTTGAATGATTAATCCTCACACTACTTCAATCGTCGATATGAGTTTCAACCATTGATCTAGATCGCTCTAAGATCTACGGTCCACCGTGCCCGAGAAACTTTCGATATCGGAGATTGGAGAAAGTGGTTTTAGGCAGACCACTTTTTTCTCTAATGTACCTCTAGAGGTGCCACACATCCATGAACGAAACCATGGAATTTTTCCCCAACCCGCCTTCAAGTAATTATCTTCCACGCTGCTTCATTCTCTGATATGTCCCTTAGTCATTGATCTGGGCTGCTTCAGATCGACGATCCAATGAATCCTACCTTTCGTGCATCCACTATATTTTTCCACATGCCACCATATAAGACCTTATCCTCCAAGCTATCACACTTCCACAACGATGTGGATTTTCTCTAAATCTATGAAACTCAGATCCTGATCTGAAAATTGTTATGATGATAACATGTTGCAGACTCAAATAGACTAGGTTATCCTTCTTCCATGTAAAACTCTATGATCTATGGAATATCCCTTAGTGAATGGATTTTCATCCTTTCTTTCTTGGTTATTTTAGGGTTCTCATCATCTAAGTGAGAAGATTTTATTTTTTGCACCAGTTGTTGATTTTTCCCCTTTCTAGTCTTCTTATGAATTTTCTCTATAATATCATCATCTAAAATGATCAGATTATGTTTCTTTAAACAGGGTTTAAATAGGTACTTTGAATTAAGTCTCAACTTATTTGTAGCTCTTGCTTTAGGCCTACTGAGATAGTTTACAGGTTGTTTACCCTTGCTCTTTTTTCTTTGTCTCACTAGTGGGGAATTGTTAACAGGTACATCATGGATCTATATTTCTGGTTCAATTTTCACCTCTTGTAATTTATTTGTCCTTTGCCTAACTATTATTCTTTTATAAACCATGTTATAACCCATAAAATAATGTTTTGAAATAGATGATTTGTGCCTTTTTTTGACTTCTTCCTCCTGTTGTAGCATTTGTTTTCTCTTTATGAATCTAGTCTGTCTAGCTATAGGAGAAATTTCTTGTAATTTTACAGTACTCTTAGAGGTATAATCCTTCTGTTATGTTGGTTTTGGCACATGGGTGAGAAAAAACACAACACTTTCATGCTTAGTTAAGTCATCTAAAAAAGACAGAGGTTTGTGAGTTGATTAGATAGCCAAATACACATGAAACAAGGAAATAAAACTAAAAACAACAAAGAAATAAATGTTAGAGAAGCTTGCAAGAACTAGAACCATGAAAAGCAAAAAATTACCATCATATAGCTACCAATGGATCAATATATTGATATGATAACACCGTAGAGAAAGGAAGGAACTTATGAATCCCCTCTTCCTCCTTGGGAGGGCTCTTGAGTTCCCTAATAGAGAGATCTTCTCTTCATGCAATGGAAAGGGACAATGGTGAAGAAATACAATGCCAATCCTCTCAAGAGGTGAGTAGGATGGCCCTTTCTATAGTGCTTGAATGATTCAAAGAGAAAAGAGGATTCTCCAAGAATAATTATTGCAGCATAAAAATACCTTCAAGTTCTTATTTTTCTGGCACACCCATGGCACATATTTATAGTGTCCATTCATGGAAAGATACAACTGGTTCATAGTGTGAACAAGAGGCCTTTTAGGGAACTTCCTAGCCCTTGAATAGCCTCCAAGCTATATTTCTCTCAGATATAAGTGTCAAATCATGTTGGGGGTCAGACTAGAAGTGGTTGAGAGGCCGACAAGATTCATAAATGCATTGTTCATGAGAAGTGTGTGGATTTTCTCATAGACAGTCGTGCATTTGGCGCACAGTGCATGATTAGGGTTGTGTTAGCCTGGGCATTATGTGCATTGTGCACATGCTCCCTTTATTGAATTTGTGCACTTTAATTTTTGAACCAAGTGTATATTTTTGTGCATTTTGATGGATTTTGGTGTTTTAGGTGTACTAATTGATGATGGCATTGATGTCTTTCTTCAACCATTATGCATAATGTTGCGGATTATTTTTCAGTGATAATAGATGCCCCCTGATGTGTGAGGTTAGGAGAATACGTAAAGCCTAAATACATCAATGTTTATTTTTTTGAGAATGCCATTATAAGGAAGAGTGAAGAGAGGAACTGCAAGAGTGATCCGCCAGAGGGAGAGGGAAAATTGTGGGAACCAAACCTTTCTCTAGGAAGAAAAAATAAAATCTGTATACAAATGAGGCATGCATGCCCCATGCTCATGTCATGAAACCAAAATGTGGGACTGTAATTGAAGATGTATGATGATGTAGATAACTGCAGCGCCCTTGGGGGCGATTGATAATGATAGATGACAGTTCTGAATGGTGAATGGACTCTAAAGAGAGTAAAGGACGATGGTAAAAAGTGTAAATGACTCGTAGGCATTGATGGCCTGAAAAATTCATAGGTCTTCAACTAGTATGAAAAGTTGCAATGACCACATAGTAACACCCACCATAACATGAGAGTTTGTTGAAGTCGAATGTTATGGGGGTCAATGGAATCATAAAGAAATGGTGATTCTCTCTGTGTCGTCTGAGACTCCTCATTGAAAAGGTAATGAGAGTCAAGATGATGTCGCTCTTCTGGAAACTGTTTTGATGTCGACAGAAAGGGAGATGCGACACCAAGAAGTGAAAGGATTCTTGAAATCCATTGAGCAATAGATGATATCAGGTACTGATGAGTAACATGAATGAATTCAAGATGTTGTGGGACTCAATACTTCCCTTGGTTGGGGTATTTTAAAAATGACTGGAAGCAACCATAAAATTGGATCTAGTGTTAGGGGAACAACTAGATATGGGGTTAAACTATGTCGGAGGCTAACAAAGTGGGAAAAATCACAGATCATGGGCACATGGACTTGGGATACTCAGGGTTTGTTAACGATGTTAGTATAAAAGGAGGGTGGATACCCCAACCAAGGGCGACATGGGTTTCTTTGCCAGGTAAAAGAAGGCCATCAAGGATGACAAATAAAAATCTATGTATATGCTGGAAATAAGGGCTTTATACAATTACTAAAGAAACAAAGAATTATTTGGGTTGATTATAAAAATAGAGAAGTGGGTGCCCCAGTGAAAGATGGCTTGGTCTGTTTAGAGCACAAGTTTGTGAAAGAGAACTAGTGGAGGGTGGGGGCCCCATGGGTGGGTTTCTGTATTAGGTAAGTGTATGGAGGACAATCTGCAGATGGGAAAACTGATGGTGGATGAGATGGATGGCTAATGAAACTGTGGGGGTGCAATCAATAGAACCAAGTGTGAGATGATATGACCTGGGAGTCCAATGGGAAGGTTAGAAATATGATGAGAAGAAGTATGGGGTTCATTCTCTGAAGTGAAAAATACTATCGTGACTCCCTATCCTACGGGGTGAAATCAGTATGAGTGTCAAGTTGTTGAGGGGAACTATGAATGGGAAAACTCATGTGGGGGAGAGTGCTACCAGTTTATAGTACCAAAATGTGGCATAGGTAAATATACTACAGAGTCGGATGTAGGGACCCTAAATGAAAATGTTAGAGGATGTGACTGGGATATGCAATTAGTTTACAGAGGGAATAATTACATGTCAGTGTCAAACATATACCTGAAGGGGCTGTAAGTTTGTTGAACAAGTACCTGCACACAAAAAACCAAATACCCGACATGAACAACATCTGATGATGAAGAATATATGATAGCTATTTGATTAAAATTGAAAGTGAGCATGCATACCTGAACGTGGCGTGAAAAAATTCTTGTCCGAGGAGAAGTCAAGATGATAACCTGAGGAATATGAATGTGTAGATGGTGGGATCGGGATCACGTGGATGGGAACATATAAGAAAACAGAGGCTCTAGGCTCTTGTAACAGAGTGTGTAAGTTGGTAAAAACGGGCTATATATGGATGTTGGGCCCACAATGCCACCTCATTTGTACCTGTCACTATTGATGATTTGATGAGAGAGTTGTGAGGTGATTTCAAGATTATTGGAGCATGAGGCCACCGATCCGAGAGTGGCGAGAAACATGTTAGTGGCCCTATCATCCTGCATATTGTGAATTTGATAGATTGTAGGTAGGGGTTGTATTGAGGGCCCTACAGGGTTTTTTAAGGGTAGGACCCATAAGTGCACGGGAAAATGGGGAATACATGCGCATGTGTGCATGGGTAAAACTTAGTTTCCCACACATTATGTGTGGGTTTTTAGTTAACAGTCACGCACTGAGGAGTGTGCAGTTGTGGTGAGGAAACACATGCATAATGTGAGACTGTGCTTGAGATAGTTGTGCATGTGACTACATGGGTAGGATAGATAGGCTCTCATGGGATGTGCATCTGTACAACTGATAGTTGCACACCCATGGGTGACTATGAGTGTGACAACTGTGCATTAGTGCACAGTTATAAGAAGAATAGTTGTGCATTGATGTGCAAATGAATGGGGGAAATCCACACAAGTGAGTGTGTGGGTAGGATAGACAGGATCTCATGGGATGCGCACCTGTACAACTAACAGTTGCACACCCATAAACGACTGTGAGTGTGATAGTTGTGAATTAGTGCACAGCTATAAGAAAAATAGTCATGCATTGATGCGCAAATAGATGGGAGAAAGTCATGCATGTGAGTGTGTGGGTAGGATAGACAGGCTCTCATGGGATGCACACCTGTACAACTGACAGTTGTACACCCATGGGAGACTGTGAGTGTGATAGTTGCGCATTAGTGTGCAGCTATAAGAAGAACAGTCATTCATTGATGCACAACTGGATGGGGGAAAGTCGCGCATTAGTGCGCATATATAAGAAGAACAGTCATGCATTGATGTGCAACTGGATGGGGGAAGCCACACATGATGTGCAGGATCAAAGGTGTATGTATTTTGATATTTATGATTTTTTATGGATGGTGTGGTTGATCATGTGTTTTTAGGTGAATGCAGGTGATTAACAGAGTTTGTAGCATGATTTCGTTCCACTGGTGAGAGTGAGACTAGGACCAACTGAGAGAGGATACGAGGGTGAAACCTGGTGTACACATACACTTGGCAGCCTATGGGTTTCTCAAGTTTTTTTACTGCCCCCTGATATGGTCACAGAAGTTCCTACTCTAGTTTTTTATCAGGATGTGGAGCACTAATATGCAGTGCTTCGTGGTGAGGGAAGAGTAGCTGACATTCTCTGCGACAGAAGACATGTAATTCTTGATTGGACTCCCATTCTGTGGGAGAGCATTAGTCATTTATCCCCATCTTCCAGAGGAGGATAGGGTGGAGACTATGGCAGCTCAACATTGTTCTGGGAGGAACCCTATGTTGGGTTCATTCATCCGGATCGATTCCATCGATGACCTATTGACCAAGTGCATCATGACCATGGTGGTGATGATATATGGATCCTTTGGAACTTAGTGGATCACTGGTGTTCAACTGAGGGTGGTGGAGGAGGTCCTGGATGGAGACCTCTTTGCATGGGGTGTGTTGATGCACACCCGGATGATGTACCAGCTGAATTGGTGTCAGCGTGCCGACTCTGGTGATTTTTCATATGGGTTGGTGTTGGNGGTGGAATGGTTCTTAGAGAGGGTTCCTATATTTCACCCATGGATTTTACTGGAGCCATCATCATGGTGAGAGCCACGATTGATGCGATGGGAACATGGGTTGGCTCGGCATGGAGGAGGGGAGGGTGGCCACTACTTCACAACCAAAGTTGTGCTAGTGTTCTGGAAGATGCCACAGGTGATTCTACAGTATCCATATGTGGGTATGGACTACAGGTAGGATCTAGACATGGTGCTACCTTCTGGGGAGGACTGGAACTAGAGAGGTACATTTTGTATCTGTTTGTTTTGATTTGGGTAGGTAGCATTTATCATACATGTATATGGATGTTAACTCTATATCTTTGTTTTTTTGCAGATGTTGGACCCTGGGGGTGAGAGGCAGAGGTCTTCGGGGAGATGACTCGATGGGATCCAACTCGATAGTATCCAACAGAGTCAATGGATGGGAAGAGGCGTCAACGAGATGTCATCGATGTTGGACTAGCCAGAGAGGCACGGGGAGATGTTGCAACCACCTTAGAGGATCTGTGTCAATGATTCGAGTGGGTCCTGCAGGGTATTCATGAGGCCATATGGGCCCACATCTAGGATGAGGAGGTCATGGACCAGTATGTGGGGGTACCAGAAGAGTGGCAGACATTGATCCACATAGAAGCAGTGGTGGAAGCAATGATGATTGGTTGGCTGCCTTCTGGAGAAAGAGGGCCCCCAACTAGTGGGGCACCTCCGAAGAACAGAGGACCTGGGAGAGGAGCTCTAGGGGCACCTTGAGTGCCAAGTTGGGGTGTACGAGCTTGGGAGCCCTATTTTGTATAGGGTATTTGATACCTAGTTTTTGTGTACTCATAGGGATGAAGGGATTCATGAGCCTACGGGAAATGGTATATATATTTTTGTAAAACATTTATGACCTTGATGATATATATATATGATGGATAAATTGATCATGCATGTCTTTATGTTTTGTTTTTTATGATGTATGATGTCTATTGTTATCTGTTGAAAAATGTATGATGTTGTGTATATGATGTTTTTAATGTGATAAATTCCAATCTAATACTAGGTTAGCCATGTGATCTGTTACTTGATTGAGGTTTCTTGAAATATGTGTAAATATGATGGAATCAAATTTGCGAGATAGGAGTCTAACTTGCAGGTATTTATGAAAGAGGAAAGGATCGTGAACATGATACACATTGTTGAGCTGCAGGACGACAAGTTTGGAATCTAATAGAACGCTAAGGTGACGAATGTGGTGGTGATTGGCCTCGGTGAGGAGACCAATGATGACATCATATTCAGCTTGGTTTTTGGTGGTCAGGCCTAAGCATATGCCACTGGAATGGATAGTATATGTGAGAGGGTATAGATGGCCCAAGTGGTCGAAGTGAGATTTTGGGTCCAGCGGTTGGCACCGTCAGCGTAACCGATGTGGTAGGTTGATGGATGATGCATCTTTCAATAACAAGGGTGATAAATTAGACATGAGGAGTGGTGGCGGTAAAGAAGACTAAAAACTATACAAATTTGTACAAAGAGAAACCTAAGGTAAGGGGGCTATGATTAGGCATACAACTCCTTTAAGTACAACCCATTGACGGGTTCTTTGAGAGGGTAGCCTTCTCGAGAGGCCAAGATGTAGGCGCCTTTAGTGAGGAAATGATGGATGATGAAGGGGTTGTGCCATAATGACTCAAATTTCCCATGGTCCAGAGTGTCATGGGAGATATCATAGGATAACACGAGATCACCTTCGTTGAATGAGCGAAGGTTGACATGGCAGTCAGAGGCGTCTTTGGACTATTTTTTAGCTACCTCATTGTGTTGTAATGAAGATCGACGATCTTTATCAAGTGACTCTAAGGTCAACAACCACTACTCCATTGGAGCAGTGTCAGGTAAGAGATCTATGGCAGTGCATAGCATGGGGATTTCACACTTGATAGGGAGGGTGGATTTGATCCCATGGATGAGGTGGAATGGTGTAAAATCGGTGGTAGTTTTGACTGTCGTGTGATAATCCCATAAAGTGGAAAACAACATATGATGCCAATTGGTCTTATGGTCATTGACGATACATTGTAGCATGGTTTTGAGGACTTTATTGATAGCCTTGACCTATCTGTTGGACTAAGGGTGGTATGGGGAGGCTAACTCATGGGTGAATCCTAATTTTGAGGAGAGTTCTGCAAAGATCTCGTTATTGAAATGTTTACTATGATCGGAAACTAATTGTTGTGGGACTTTGAACTGGGTAATGACATGGTTGAAGAAAAAATGCGTTGTTCAGTTAGCGGTGTTGTTAAATGTGGGCATGGCTTTGGCCCATTTGGTGAAATAATCCACAGCCACGATAATGTACTTGTTTCCATTACTATATGGAGGATGGAAAGTCATGAATTCTATGCCCCATTTACAGAAGGGGCCATCTGTGACGACTGGGTGTAGAAGAGTTGGTAGAGCTCATCCTTTGTTTGCATAAAAATGGAATTTATCACATCGCTTGATAGCGTGGATGCAGTCATGAAACAAAGTGGGCCAGAAGTATCCATCTCGAATGATTTTTAGGGCAATAGACATACCCAAGAGGTGGCCACTGCAAGCGTTGTTGTGGAAATCATTCAAGACTATGTCGGCTTCGTCGAAGGATGGTATCGAACTCACGTTGATTAAGAATGTCCTTGATGAGGAGGTATCAGGGAGCCTAATGACGAATGCATCAGAGGTCATCTCGAGAGAGGTGAGACCCAAAATTTTGTGTACGAAGGTAGACGAGGAGGTCGTTGTACCATGGGTTGTTGGAGGGGATGAAGAAGAGGTGTTCATCGGGGAAATCCTCATTGATGGGGGAATCTTTGGTGTCTGAGGGAAAAGTCATAATGATTTCGGCTAGGACAAGAGATTTTTTTCCTTTGGGAGTAGAGAACTCTAGATCATATTTTTGGAGGATAACGATCCATTGGAAAAAATTTCCATTGATCTGTTGTGAACTAAGAAAGTACTACATGGGGTTGGAATCTACTACAACCTTGGTAGTTCAAAGGAGAATGTAACGTCATAGTTTTTGGATTGTGATGACAACGGTTAATGCGAGTTTCACATCATTATTATACTTTAAGGGTGGCCCTACAAGGTTTTTACTAATGTAGTAAATCACGTGTTCACGCCTATCATCCCATTATTGGATAAGGAATCATGTGACTCAAACAACAGAAGATGATAAGTAGAGGATGTAATCACAATCATAGTTTGGGGGACTAATCAAAGGGGTATTGGATAGGGAAACTTTTAAATCATCAACAATTGTTTGAGCATGTTCATCCCATTGAAATGGGATATCATGTCGCAGTAGGTGGAGAAAACCATGTGCACGAGTGGCATAGTCTGGGACAAAGCGATGAAAAAAGTTGGATTTGCCTTGTAGGCTTTGTAGTTGGCATAAATTCCTAGCTTGGACCTTGAGGGGGTCCACCGTGATGCCATGTTGGGAGACAATGAACCCAAGGAGGCATATGTAAGTGACACAAAAGACGCACTTGAGGGGGATCAAGTGGATATTATATTGGTGACATTGTTGGAAAATGATGCATAAGTCATCTAAATGTTGGGTTCACTTTTTGGATCGAGCAGTGAGGTCATCCAAATAAATGAGGATGATGTGAGAAAGATCATGAAAAAATTAGGTCATGTCCTATTTTAACATAGTACGTGCATTTTTTAGTCCAAAAGGCATGATGCAATAAGCAAAGGTACCCAAAGGGGTTGTAAAAGTGGTTTTGTATTGATCTGTTGGGTGAATTTGAATTTGATTATAGTTGGAGAACCCATCCATAAATTAAATTTCTTCATGGTCAACACAATCATCGATGATTTGGTCGATGAAAGGGGTTGGGAAGTTTTCTTTGGGATAGGCATGGTTGAGGTCATGAAATTCAGTGCAGATGCAAATAGTTCCCTAGTTTTTGTTAACAGGGACGGGGTTGGACACCCACAAAGTGTACGCAATGGGGTAAATGAACCTGACAACGCGTAACTTGTCAATTTCGGCTTTGATAGTCACAGATTTGGATGGGTGGAGGGGGAGCTTCTTTTGACGAATAGGGGAGATATCCGGCTAGGTGTCGATTCAATGTTCGAATATAGAAGGATCGAGGCCAAGCATCTTCATATATGACCAGGAAAAAATATCTCGGTATTCCTGAAAGAGAGATTTGTAAGTGATGATTTATTCAGGGGAGCATGCGACACTAATGGTGATCTCTTCTAGAATGCTTGGTTTAATGGAAATGTCAATTTTGAATATGGGGGAGATGTTGGCCATGTTTCCTTCTTCAAAAGCATCGGGGGCAGGGATAGGGTTTTTGAACCAGTCAATATGCCCCGTAGGAATAAAATAGTTGGTTTTGATTGCACACAGGGAGGCTTGGGTAGGAGGGTGAAAGGCCTCTTATGAGAGGAAAAGTGCTAGATGATGGAGCACATTCCATGGGAAATCGGGGCTATTTAGTTCCTCCAAGATATCTTCGTCGCAGTGAAAAATGAGAGAAGACAGGGTATCATGGGAGAGGCAGGGGGAATTGTCAACGGGTAAGTGTTATTTTCGTCAAGGGATGAGGACGTAGAAGGTATATCGTGTATAGGGTTTGAAGGCTCGCTTGAAATAAACCAAATGTCACAATCCTCTGGATGGTATCTCATTCGTGCGGAGACTGGTGAAGAAATATAACAAATGTAAGTAATATGAGCAACAATAGGGAGAGCTTGAGATGGCTCAGGTAGGGATGTATGGCATACTGTGGCTAATGTGTGGTATAATTGAGGTAGAGCTATGCAATGATGGGTGTAATGGCCATATTCTGAGTAGATTGAACAAGCAAAATTGGTTCGTAACCCTTTATTGCATGTGGTTGAGGACTTCGTAGTTAGAGTTGAAGTACTTGGTGGAGTGGTAAGAAATGGGGTTGCTTTAGGGAGATGGATAAGATTGCATAACTCAGGAAGATTAGGACATATTTTAAAGGGGTGTCCTTCTCTTTCACATAGTGCGCAAGGAGGTTGAGCTTGGGGAGGGAGCAGATCTATGGGATTTTTCTTCCTGTGTTTTCCCCTAGTCAAGGGTGAGGGTGGTGTGGCAGGAGCCTGTGCTGGGATCTACATTGGTAATCCCTCTATCTAATGAGGGAGCGCTGGTGTAGGAACTATATCAGGTGGATGGAGATACCATACATGGATGGAA